>LBNU01036655.1:18163-28828 GCA_014162995.1 Artemisia annua | reverse complement strand
GCAATGTATTCTCCCCCGTGGGATTTGAAAACAATATTAAAATGTATATGGGGCTATGAAAACTCACCTGTAGTGATGGTACAATGATGATGAAATGATCGAGACAACAAGGCGCGAGTATTAGCCGCAACCTATTATGAATGAATATGATTCTACTTTAGAACGTGAAGTGATGTAATGAATGTACATGCACATGCTATCTATACCACTCATAGTGTAGAAATACTAGTTAACGTTGAAAGATAAGGTTTTCATAACTTAGGAAAATATGTCCAACTAGCTTCAAAAACTAGTCGTGTAATATGGTGCATAAGGTGTTAGTGTTTGTACTTGGCGTTTTGAAAACCTTGAGATGTCATCTCATTCACGCATTAGTGAACTCTTGATGATACGTGTCTCAACGGTTAAGAAGAACGGCTCTCCAATGTTGTATAGTGCAAATATAGTGTTTAGTGCGCAAAATACACTTTTATTTAAAAGCTGTCAAAGTTTAATAAGTGTCGTCGTGATATAAACGCGAGTATATTGGTCGTTATAAGCTCGTTTTCCACGTTCTTTATATCCACGGTTCCGTATCGACATATACTACTATATTTTTAATAGTTCGGCTTCTCTAGGTTATGTTAAACGCCTCATTTTGTCCATCGAATGTTAGTTAACAGCATGTATATTTTTCTGAAAATAATTTTTCGTCGTCAAACTTTGTAAATTCATATCTCCTTCGTTATAAACCCGTTTTTGTTCATTCCGGCGGCCATGGTTTTATTTTTGAATGTATTTTCTAAATGTTTGGTCCAAAATTACCCACAACCTAATGATTTCCCACGTTTTGAAAATAAGGATAGTAGGTTATGTATTGTTTCAAAAATTGGTTTTCCTAGTTTGTAACTTGTCCAAAACCATCCAATCAATAACCAATCATCCCATAATCTAGCATACACCTTCTTAGGGTGTCATGGGTTCCTAGTCTTCACCAAAAATGGTGGATCTCATGAGATTACAAGTAAAAATCTATAGATCTATGTTTATGAAGAAAATGGGTAACAAGTGGTATGTTTAACATGAATATTTGCATAACTAGTTACTAATATAACTTGAAAATATAACAAATGAAAGTATGAAAAGATTANAACGGTTAAGAAGAACGGCTCTCCAATGTTGTATAGTGCAAATATAGTGTTTAGTGCGCAAAATACACTTTTATTTAAAAGCTGTCAAAGTTTAATAAGTGTCGTCGTGATATAAACGCGAGTATATTGGTCGTTATAAGCTCGTTTTCCACGTTCTTTATATCCACGGTTCCGTATCGACATATACTACTATATTTTTAATAGTTCGGCTTCTCTAGGTTATGTTAAACGCCTCATTTTGTCCATCGAATGTTAGTTAACAGCATGTATATTTTTCTGAAAATAATTTTTCGTCGTCAAACTTTGTAAATTCATATCTCCTTCGTTATAAACCCGTTTTTGTTCATTCCGGCGGCCATGGTTTTATTTTTGAATGTATTTTCTAAATGTTTGGTCCAAAATTACCCACAACCTAATGATTTCCCACGTTTTGAAAATAAGGATAGTAGGTTATGTATTGTTTCAAAAATTGGTTTTCCTAGTTTGTAACTTGTCCAAAACCATCCAATCAATAACCAATCATCCCATAATCTAGCATACACCTTCTTAGGGTGTCATGGGTTCCTAGTCTTCACCAAAAATGGTGGATCTCATGAGATTACAAGTAAAAATCTATAGATCTATGTTTATGAAGAAAATGGGTAACAAGTGGTATGTTTAACATGAATATTTGCATAACTAGTTACTAATATAACTTGAAAATATAACAAATGAAAGTATGAAAAGATTAGAAAGATGTCTTGAAGCTTACTTGAATGATTATGAATTTGTTTTAAGATGATCAAGAACTAATAAACCCCAAGGACCACTCTAAATCATTACATAGTGAAGATAAAGCTTGTATGTGATCAAATAACACTTGAACTTATGTAAAACTTGATCTTTCCTTCTTCTTTGATCTTTGGCCGAACCACAAGGGAGAGTGAGAGAGTGTTTGGTGATTTTTTATTAGTGTCAAAATGAATGTCTGTGCTAGTTGGTCTATATATAAACTAAATTAGACTTTATATTATATAAAAGATATTATAGGTATCATATCTTTGAAAATTTGGTCAAGCAAGTAAAAGGGGGTGGGGGATGTCGACCAAAACAAAGAAAAAGGAAGAAAACGGGATGGATTCATTTAATGCTCTTGTCCCTTTGATTGATTTTATATAGATTTTGTGGTAATAAAAGCTATATATTCATTATCTATGTATTGTGTTAGCTACAAATGAATTTTTAACGGGACAAAAATAATATATGTCGACATTGTAAAAATTATGCAATTACATTCCTGATGAAACTCGGGTGTTAAAATATTTGTCGTGTTGAAATATCGAAATCTGAAGAACTTATTAGCGTATAACGTAAAATATAGCAACGGGTCTCAAAACACGGGGTAAATTAATAATGTAATTTTTATATCATTATAATAAGCATGAAAATATGTTAGGATCATAGTCGGGAGCGTCAGACGTGTTAGTCACATTATTGATCGCATGTTAACGTTTAGTTATGTTTAAATATACGTAAAATGTCAAGTATACGAAAAATGTTAATTTGATTAACCTACGAGTGGAATAGTATGCAAATGCTGTTGTGATGATATGTAGACTATTTCTAGTCCGTATGAAGTGTCCCTACCAATGATGCATGAATTCGCAGCTAAACCAAACCGGTTACGCGAATTTGAGTACCCGTAAACTAGGTTTACGATGAAATGAATGATGTTCACGAATAGTGTTTTCCCTCCGGGAATGAATAGTGCCACATGAATAGTAAAATTTCGGAATGTTTCTCAAAGTATTAAACAGACTCCGAAAACGATGAATAGTGATCGGTGAATAGTAATTGATGAATAGTAATTGGTGAATAGTAAATTGTCGAGGTCTGGAAAATCACTTGAAATTGTGAATTGTGACAGTCGCCCACCCAAAAAGGAATTCAGTCCCTGAATTCAGCTGGTGTTGGTCTCTGAAGTTGACTCAGTGAAAAGATGCGGATACTTGCGTCGCATTTGGTCCTCCTGTTCCCAATTAAACTCAGGACCTCTTCGAGAATTCCAGTGAACCTTCTCGATAGGAATTCGACTACGCTTCAATTGTTTGACCTCACGGTCCATGATCTCTGCGGGTTCCTCCACAAAGTTAAGCTTATCATCAAGTTGAATCTCTTCTAGTGGGATTACGGAAGACTCATTCGAAAGACATTTCTTGAGGTTTGAGACATGAAACGTGTTATGCACATTGCTGAGTTCTGGAGGAAGTTCAAGTCTATATGCTACCGGACCAATCCATTCCAGAATCTTGAATGGTCCAATGTATCTCGGGTTTAACTTCCCGCGTTTTCCGAATCGTATCACGCCTTTCCAAGGCGAGACTTCAACATGACTTTGTCCCCAACCTGAAATTCCAATGGTTTGCGTCGAACATCTGCATAGCTTTTTTGTCAACTTCTAGCTGTTTCGAGCCTCTCTCGAATCTGAACAATCTTCTCGGTTGTTTCTCGTACGATTTCTGGACCAGTACATTGTACATCGCCAACTTCGGCCCAACAAACTGGGGAACGACACTTACGACCATACAGTGCCTCGAATGGAGCGGCTTTGATGCTAGAATGGTAGCTGTTGTTATAAGAAAACTCAATCAATGCCAAATGGTTAGCCCAACCATTTCTAAAGTCAATCACACATGCCCTAAGCACGTCCTCCAATGTTTGAATCGTTCTCTCACTCTAGCCATCAGTCTAAGGATGGTAGGCAGTGCTCATGTCTAACTTAGATCCGAAAGAACCTTGTAATGATTGCCAAAAGTTTGAAGTGAAGCGACTATCTCTGTCGAAAATGATGGAAACTGGGCACCATGTCTAGAGACTATTTCCTTGACATAAAGTCTAGCGAGCTGATCCATGGAATAAGTCTCTTTAACTGGTATGAAATGGGCTGATTTGGTAAGACGATCTACAATCACCCAAATTGCATCGTAACCACCTGACGTCTTGGGAAGCTTAGTGACAAAGTCCATTATAATACGCTCCCATTTCCATTGTGGAATCTCCGGTTGTTGAAGTAGTCCGGACGGTTTCTTGTTCTCGGCTTTCACTTTAGCACAAGTAAGACATTTGCTAACGTACTTAGCTATCTCTGCTTTCATGTTTGGCCACCAATAAAGCTTCTTGAGATCCTGATACATCTTATCAGAACCTGGATGAATAGAGTACTTCGACTTGTGTGATTCATGCATGATCAACTCTCGTNCTCCCCAAGGCGAGGAACTCGGTCTTATGAATCCTTTGTCCAATAGTTCTTGCAATTGGTTCGACAATTCTTGCATCTCGGATGGTGCTAAACGATACGGTGCCCGCACAACAGGTGCGGCTCCTGGCACTAAGTCAATCTGAAACTCAACTTGGCGTGTAGGTGGAAGTCCAGGTAATTCTTCCGGAAAGACTTCTGGAAAATCTCTAACAATTGGCACATCTTCAAGTAGTTTCTCATCCGACTTCTTTTCCGTAATATCAGCCAAGAATGCATAACAACCCTTCTTAATGTACTTCTCAGTCTTGATGCAGGATATGATGCTAAGTCTAGTTCCACTTAGTTCTCCACGAACAACTAAAGTTTCAACGTCATAAGGAAGATGCACAAAGGGTGTGACAGAGGTGACGATAGAGAAGGAATTAAGTGATGATGAAGATTCTAGTTCTGAAAGTTAAGACGAAGAATATGCAAAGGTTGTTAAAGAATTTAAAAGACTTATTAAAAAGAGACAAAGAGCACAAGATAAAAGAAGAACAACCCGAAGGAAAAGATTTAGTGATGAAGACAAAAAGGCTAAACAAGAATGTTTCGTCGCTCAAGCATCCAATGAAATATGTCTAGGAATTGATTTGGAGCCCGATGAGTGGGTAAAGGATAGCGGATGCTCAAGACACATGACGGGGAATCACAAGCTATTTTCTACATACAAAGCATACAACGGAGGTAACGTTATTTTTGGTAGCAATCATCGTGGAAAAATCATAGGCAAAGGTACGATCTCTCAAGACTCTCTAACTATTGAAAATGTTGAACATGTAGATAATTTAACATATAACTTGCTTAGTATAGGTCAAATATGTGATAATAAATGTAGGGTTACCTTTACCGATAAAAATAGTGTAATAATTAAGGATGAGAAAGTCATAGGTAGAGGAATTAGGAAAGGAGGCGTATACGTTATGAAACTAGGAGACAAATAGGAAGATAGGATATGCTTAGCGACTTTAGATGAAAACTCCACCTTGTGGCATAGGCGATTAGGTCATGGAAACATGCAACAAATACAATATTTGGTGTCTAAGGAACTAGATAGAAACTTGCCTAGTCTAAGATATAATCAACATTTTTCTGACGCTTGTAAAATAGGAAAACAACACATGCTAGTCACAAAGCTAAAAATATAGTATCCACTACTAGATGCTTAGAACTACTTCACATGGATCTCCTTGGTCCATCCGCGTTGCGGAGCTACGGTGGCAACCGCTACACCTTAGTTATAGTAGATGACTATTCACGATACACGTGGACTAGGTTCGTAAGTGATAAAACCGAAGCCTTTGAGAAATTCGAGACATTTAGTAAAATGATACAAAATAAGTTAGGATGCTCTATAGTTTCAATTAGGACGGATCATGGTAGGGAATTTGATAACGAAGTACAATTCAGAAAATATTGTTATTTAAATGGAATATCTCACAACTTTTCCGCTCCACGTACTCCTCAATCAAATGGGGTAGTAGAAAGGAAAAATAGGTCTTTACAAGAAATGAGTAGAACAATGTTAAATGAGCAATCTATCCCACAAAAATTTTGGTGTCACGCTGTAGATACTTCGACATATATACTAAATAGAGTGTCTATTAGATGAATATAGGCTACTTTAGGGTATTCGGAAGTAAATGCTTTGTTCTTAATACAAGAGATTACCTCACTAAGTTTTCCCTAAGTGATACGAAGGAATTTTTCTAGGATATTCACGAAATAGTAAAGCATACATAGTCTTAAATAAACATACTATGAAAGTAGAAGAATCCTTAAATGTAACGTTTGATGAAACTCCTCCACCACCTAAAACCTTACCCTTAGAAGATGATGATGTGATTGAGGAAGAAGCTATTGAGGTTAGTAAAAATAAGCCTTTAGGAAATGATAACAAAATATAAACACTATAAGAAAACGAGGTTGTAAATATTAAGGAATCTAAGTCACACCCATTAGACAACATCATAGGCAACCTAAATCAAAGAACACTTAGATCACAAGCTCAAGATAAAAATAACTTCTTTGGTTTTGTGTCAACAATAGAGCCTAAAAATATAAATGAAGCCTTAATGGATGAAAGTTGGATTATGGCTATGCAAGAAGAATTAAATCAATTCAAAACAAATGATGTTTGGGAATTAGTCTCGAATTCCTAGGAATGTTACCATAATAGAAACCAAATGGGTATTTAGGAATAAACTAGATGAAAATGGAATAGTAACTAGGAATAAAGCTATGTTAGTTGCCCAAGGTTATAATCAACAAGAAAGAATTGATTATGACGAAACCTATGCCCCTGTAGCTAGATACTTTGACATATATACTAAATACGGTTTTATCAATGAAGAGGTATATGTGGCACAACCTCCAGGATTCATTGACATCGCAAAACCTGATTATGTTTACAAACTAAAGAAAGCTTTATATGGTCTTAAAGAAGCTCCAAAGGCTTGGTATGATAGACTAAAAGCATTCTTGGTTAAACATAGTTATTCCATGGGAATGGTAGACAACACTCTCTTCACAAAAAGAATTGACCCAAATATCATCATTATTCAAATATATGTCGATGACATTATATTTGGATCAACTTGTCAAGAAATGTGTGATGAATTTGCCAAAATCATGCATGATGAGTTTAAGATGAGTATGATGGGAGAACTAAACTTTTTCTTAGGATTACAAATAAAACAATTAGAAGATGGAATATTTTTTAATAAATCTAAGTACATTAAGGAAATGCTTAAGAAATTTGGATTAGAAGACTCTAAACCCCTTAAGACACCCATGTCTACGGAAATTAAACTCACAAGAGATGAAGAAGGTGAGTCAGTAGATAACACTAAGTATAGAGGAAGGATAGGTAGTTTACTATACTAAATGGCAAGTAGACCTGATATCATGTTTAGTGTTTGCCTTTGTGCACGCTTTCAAGAGGATCCCAATACCTCTCACCTAGAAGCGGTTAAGTGTATCTTCCGATGCATTAAAGGCACTATACACTTAGGATTATGGTATCCTAAGGGATCCGGCATAGAAACCATTTTCTATGCGGATTCGGATCATGCGGGAGACTACGTGGATCGAAAGAGCACTAGCGGTATTTGTACATTTATGGGATGTTGTATAACATCTTGATTTTCGAAACAGCAAACCGCTCTTGCTATTTCTACACCGTAGCCGAATACGTAAGCGCCGGAAAGGCATGTCAACAAGCACTATGGATGAAACAAGATCTCGTAGACTATGGCACTAGGTTAGAAAATGTTCCTATTATGTGCGAAAACAAAGGAGCTATAGATTTAAGTAAGAATCCCATTCAACACTCTAGGACTAAACTTATAGAAATACGTCATCACTTCCTTAGGGATAATGTGCAAAATGGAAATACAACAATAGAAAAGGTAGCTTCGGAAGATAACATTGCCGATATATTTACTAAGCCCCTTAAGGGTGAATTATTTAACCACTTACGTTTAGGATTAGGAATGATGGAACAAATTGATTGAATTTTCCTAAATGATCAAAACTTTCTGAAATTTCCAGGTTCTAAAAAAATTATCAAATGGGCGGGCCCCTTAAATTTATAAGGGCGGCCACCTTAAAATAAAGGGGACCGACCTCACTTTAAGGGGGCCGGATGATGAGGCAAAAAGTGTTACGCTTTTAGGGGGTCATTTAAGACCTAATCCGTAATTATTTGATCACATATTGCCTTAAATCGTTCCTTTTGTCATTTAGGTACTTTGGAGAGGAAATCTGGAAAAGGAAGCATTTTGAACGTTTTTGGAGCATAAAAGTGAAGAAAACGACAAAGTCTCAAAATATGCCGGAAATTGTACCTGACGGCGTCACGCTCTAGCATGTGACGGTATCACACTTTGACAACAAGAAGGATGATTTATACACTAGACGCCCCAGAAAGATTTTGAAGTTTAATACATGACGGCGTCACGTGTTACAAAATGTTGGTCGTCACGTTATATGCTAAAGGGAGACGGCCCAGAAATATTTATAAGGGGACGACGTCAGAAGTGGATCTGAGCAATCCGAATAGTGTTTTGGCGGCGAGGTGACGGCGTCACACCCTATAAGGTGACGCCGTCAGATTGTAAATTCTATAAATATTCGTCTAATTTTCATTCATTAGTGTGCAACTTTTGGGAAGAAACCCTAGCTTGTTTTTCTACTATATTTTTGTGGGTTTTCCACCCTTGAAACTTGGATGCTTAATTGAAGATAAGTGTCTTCTAAATCATTCAATATGTCTATGTATTGTGTGATTATCTCTTATGCTTGTCTTTCAATTAACATGCTAAGCTAGGTCTTTATTGTGTTTGCTTAGATCTAATGAAACCTAGCTATTGATTATATGTTGTTGGTTTGTTTGTGAGTGTTGTGGGTGGGTGAAGTCGATGTTAGGCTTAAGAAAACTGACTAACCTCCTATACGGTAACTTGCTTGAACGTCTTAAGAAACATGAATCGGACGTGTACTACGATTATTTGGTTGTATTTAATGCATGAGCGAATTCTAATGATCCCATGTTAGGAGCTTTTAGTCAGCTCGACATAAGAGTGAAGTAGGAGCTTATAGAGTTAGGGAAGATCATACACGGACCTACGAATGGTTAAAAGGAATACAACCCGTTATCCGCACATACAACAAACTAATTAACATTTAAAAGATAGCTAGGGAGTAAGAAAATCTAAGTAAACACATATTTCTCTCGTATAAGTTTCACAACCACTTTAATTTTCTAGTTATTTTAATTTATTTGCAAAAGTAGTTATTTGGGTTAGTTGACTAGCAACTAATTCCGCCCACTCTTCCTAAAACCGAGATTTTTACTTGCTATAATTAAATATAAAAATACAAAAATAATTATCTGTCAACCCTTAGACCTAATTAAAGTAGCTTTTCAAGCCTAACGACACTATTCCCCGAGAGAACGATCAATCCCCCGGTACTTGCCACTTCACTATACTACATCGGTCAGGTACACTGCCTGGTGGGGGTTCTAAGCTTCTCAAGATCCCTTGAGAGGTAAAACCTAAGTGCAAAGGATGCAAAACCCACGCATCACCGGCCATCTGAGCTTCATTTTTTTTTTAATTTTCTTTTCTTTCTTCTCAAGTCTGAGTCTAGGATTTTGTTTTACACAAAATCTGGAATTGAGATATTTTGTTTGCATAATTATGCTTTCAAGTAAAACCTCAATTCATTTCAAAATCATTCTCACGTTTAGGAAAACTCATTGTTGAATAATGATAACGTTTTTCTCTCAAATCATGCATAATAGTCTCATTCTCGTTATTTATATATATAGTCCAATATATACATATATATGACACTTAGAAGTGAGGAAAGTCAATTCAAGGAGTCTAAAGATTGTTTCTTAGGATAATTTGTTTTTCATAGGAGTCGAAGCAATCTTTACTCCACATTTGTTTCATATAGGCACACACTAGAACAAAGTCAAGAACTTCATTGTCACATTTGAACAACCATGGTTCAATAAATGAGACTTTTAGTCCTCAAAAAGAGAAATCTGAACAACCATGGTTCATTATAAAAGCTCAAGATGTTACTTCGCACGCAGTTCCTGTCAAACCAATGGTGCAAATAAATGGTCCTTTACCAAATCGTGAAAAACTTCAACCTCTTCCCACTCGTTGTCGTGTACTTTGATATTTTAACACGTTCAAGGAAGATATTGAATTTTTAGAACAAGCAATTGAACGCCATTCCAAAATAACAATTTTCACTTTTATTTTTCCTCATAAGAAAGAAAAGCGAGAAGTGTTTCAACAACAGTTTTTACCTCACGTTAAACATTTGCTCTTATATGCTAACCTCTGGGAACAGGAACTTCAAAAAGAAGTAACATCTATGATGAATGTTTTTCAAGCAACTGAACAATCGATTTCAAAGCAAAAACTGTTGACATAAATATTGCATAAAAACGTTATTTATATTTTTCAATATCTCTACGTTTTGACGATCACAAAATGTGAAATCATTAAACGTAAGATTACTACGTAAACAAGTATTAAGCTAGTTTATATCATTATATCCAACTTAATCACTTAAGGTATGAATAAACAAGTGCTTAATACATCTCATGATCAAAGGGGTATTTAATTAATTACTACAAAGTTTATTTAATAATATAAACATATTATATATTTTTAGAAAATATCTTTGGTAATAAAGAAAAATGTTTTAATCATACTAAATATATGAATTCAA
>LBNU01036655.1:1176-11438 GCA_014162995.1 Artemisia annua | reverse complement strand
AAGTTGTGTTGTGCTTGTAATAAGTAGTTTAGGAGAAGTAGAAGTTGTGTAGGGAGTAGAAGTTGTGTAAGTAGTGAAGTTGTGAAGAAGTAGTGACGAAGTCGTGGTGTGCTCAAGTTTTGTAGAAGTTGTGGTGTGTTGTGAGATTGGTTCTAGCGAGGATTAGAACCCAACATCTAGCTTTGTGTCGTTAAGCCGGTGTAAGCGAAAGTTGTGTAAGGTTTCTCCGCCACAAGGGAGTTTGTTGACATAGTGAAGAACACTCTCGAGTAGGTGACTCGGGGAGTGAAGTAGGAACAAGGAAGGTGACCTTGTAGCCGAACCACTATAAATCCTTGTGTTGTGGTTTGATCTTTCTAACTCTTTTCATTCATTACTTATTTACTTACACTATATTAGCTTAGTTAGTTAGTAATATATATTTGTTCATATAGTGTAAGTCTTGAATTCACATAAACTAGAATCGAAGTTTTTAAAAGAAACTTGTTTTCACAAATTTTAAAACGGACATAAAACTATTCAACCCCCTTCTAGTTTTCCACAAAAACGTAGAATTTTTTTTTACAAAAAGAAGCTGATTGACTCTTGGAACATGTTCTCAGTGTTGATATAATATCTGTGGTTATGAATTCTCTTTATGAATCTGGCACTTCTATGCTTGTTGATGATCACTTCAATGATATATTGAATTGTTGTCTAACCAAATTGAGACATTAAAACGTGAAAATGAGAATCTCAGACAACACAACGATGATGTGCAAAACAAACTTTCAAATGAGATTTTTCAACTGAACAAAAAGCTTGAATGGTGTCAAAACCAAAGTCTCGATTTCGAACTAGAATTGCAAAGTCCTAAAACTTCAACATCTTTTCAAAATGAAAATGAGGAATTAAAAAGTCAAATTTCAAAGTATGAAAAGGAAATTGCAGAATTGCAAGAAGTTACAGACTATTGGCAAAAAAGTCGAGATAAACAGCACATCATCATTGAGTTAAAGACTATCATTATTCAAATAGAAAGCTTAACAGTGAAATCCAAGATAAACAACAAATTATCATTGAGTAAAAAGAGAAAATAAGAGAACTTGAAAAAGGAAAGTCTGTCAACACAAAAGTAATTGCACCAGGAATGTACTTATTAGACATAACCACTACAGAACCAAACACTCAGAATTCTAATTTGGATCCTTCCACTTCTACAGGAATAGTTGCCACTCCTAGCGTTAGCAAATCCAAGCGTAAACGTAACAAAAGGAAGAATAGGATTTTTCAACGTAGAAGAGAGACACTAGAAGCCTCTGAAGTAGAAGACAACCTTAGGACTTTGAATAATACCCATCTTGCACTAGATTTAGATTCTGACTTGACAAATTGTAATCGTAATTTTTGTGTAACGAATGATGAATCTTTAAATGCTTTGAATGTTAATGCTTCATGTGTCTCTTGTCGTAATAGTATGTTATTTGGTGATCGTGACAAATTCTCTTTATCTCGTCATAAGAAACGTACATATGGCAGAAAATCTAGGCCCACTAATGCTTCTAAATCTGTGTAGGACTTATGCCAAGTGTAGTTTCTAAGAATGATGTAGTCACCCCTGTAGTTGCGAACAATACTCCTATGAACATGTCACCCCTTAGTGAATTCACTAAGAAGAAAGCACGATCTAGTTGGAATTGGCAACGTTGGTTACAAAGGACACATAACTTTAAATAGATTCCTAAAATTGGTATGTGTGCTTCTAACCCAACGGAACCCACAACCTCTTTGGATTCCACCCTTACCAATGTTCCATCGTCGTTTCCTTTGTGTAATGCAGGTGGTTCAAATTGTTCTCTGGATTGTTGATAGCGGATCCACCCGACACATGACAGGCAATCTCAAACTGTTAAAAACCTTTGTCTCAAAGTTAATTGGTACAGTCAGATTCGGGAATGATCATTTCGCTGCTATTATGGGATATGGGGACTATGTCAGTGGGAATATCAAAATTAGTCATGTGTATTACGTCGAAGGCCTCGGTCACAACCTCTTCTCAGTCGGTCAATTTTGTGATGGGGATCTGGAAGTCGCATTTTGGGAGATAACTTGTTTTGTTCGTGATTTACAAGGAAATGATCTTATGTGAGGTACCCGCGGAAACAGTCTTTATACCATCTCAATGTCCGACATGATTGCTTCTTCTCCCATTTGTCTACTATCAAAGGCTGAATCGACAAAATCCTAGTTATGGCACAAACGCATGTCCATCTCAACTTCAAAACTATGACTGATCTTGCTCGCCATAAACTAGTTGACGGTCTTCCAAGGTTCAGATATGCAAAAGATCACTTATGTCCCGCTTGAGAATAAGGAAAGAGCAAACGTGCACATCTCATTTCAAAACTAGAACCTAGTATTGATCATGTTCTTCAACTTCTTCATATGGATTTGTGTAGCCCAATTCGAGTACAAACGATCAATGGGAAGCGGTATATTCTTGTTATTATCGATGACTTCTCCAAATGCACTTGGGTCTAGTTTCTTCGAAGAAAAGACCAAGCTCCAGCAATGATAATCACCTTTCTCATGAAAATTCAGGTTCAACTTCGCAACACAGTCAGAATAGTAAGAACGGATAATGGAACCGAATTCAAGAATCAAACTCTTCATGATTATTTTGCCCTCCTTTGTTTGATTATTCACTTGAGACACGTGCACCAGATGTATCCACTAGTTCCGCTGCTCAACCTGATAACATTCAAGAACCTGATACACCCGTTCCTACAACTACCACTGTAAAACCCCATGCACCTTGACAGCGTGGGTTTTGCAACCTTTGCACTTAGGTTTTACCCCTCAAGGGATCTTGAGAAGCTTACAACCCCCACCAGGCAGTGTACCTGACTGATGTAGTATAGTGAAGTGGCAAGTACCGGGGGATAGATCGTTCTCTCGGGGAATAGTGTCGTTAGGCTTGAAAAGCTACTCTAATTAGGTCTAAGGGTTGAGGGATGATTCTTTTTATATTTTTATGTTTTATGAAAGCAAGTAAAAATCTCGGGTTTTGGAAGAGTGGGCGGAATTAATTGCTAGTCAACTAACCCAAATAACTACTTTTGCAATTAAAATAAAATAACTAGAAAATGTAAATGGTTGTAAAACTTATATGAGAGAAAAATGTGTTTACTTAGATTTCCTTACTTCCTAGATATCTTTTACATGTTAATTGGTTTGTTGTAATTGTGTGGATGATGGGTTGTATTCCTTTAAACCATTCGTATGGTGTGTACGATCTTCCCTAACTCTATAAGCTCCTACTTCACTCCTATGTCGAGCCGACTTAAAGCTCCTAACATGGGATCATTAGAATTCGCACATGCATTAAATACAACAAAATAATCGTAGTACACATCCGATTCAAGTTTTTTAAGACGTTCAAGCAAGTTACCGTATAGGAGGTTAGCCAGTTTTCTTAAGCCTAACATCGACTTCACCCACCCACAATAATCACAAACAAACCAACAATATACAATCAATAGCTAGGTTTCATTAGATCCAAGCAAACACAATAAAGACCTAGCCTAGCATGTTAATTGAAAGACAAGCATAAGATATAATCAAACAACACATAGACATATTGATTGATTTGGAAAAGGACTTATCATTAATTAAGCATCCAAGGTTCAAGGGTGAAAAACCCTCAATAATACAATAGAAAAACGAGCTAGGGTTTCTTCCCAAAAGTTTCACTCTCATGAATGAAAATTAGATGAATAGATATATAATTTACAATCTGACGACGTCACCTTATAAGATTGCTCAGATCCAACTCTGGCGCCGTCCCCTTATAAACTCTCTGGGCCGTGTCCCTTTTTGATAAAATGTGACGTCCTACATCCAGTAACACGTGACGCCGTCACGTGTTAAATCTCCAAAATCTTTCTGGGGCGTCAAGTGTAAAAATAATCCACCTTGTTGTCAAAGAGTGACGCCGTTAGGTACAATTTCCAGCATAATTTGAGACTTTGTCGTTTTCTTCACTTTTATGCTCCAAAAACGTCCAAAATGCTTCCTTTTCCAGATTTCATCTCCAAAGTACCTAAAATGACAAAAGGAACGATTTAAGGCAATATTGATCAAATAATTACGGATTAGGGCTTAAATGACCCCGTAAAAGCGTAACACTTTTTACCTCATCACACCTCCACCTGAATCACCAACAATAGACGAACAAACCGCTTCGAATACCGACAACCCAACTGAAGATCTAAATCAACCACAAGTACCCGAACCTGCAGATTAGGATCCAAATGCGTTCTTCAATCCGTTTGCTCCGACTTTGAACCTTTCAAATATTGTTGAGTCGTCAACACTCAATTTGGAACCAACTTATATGCAGCAGTTTCATAACCCTCACCCTCAACACATCATTGGAATCGTGATCATCCAATTGTCAATATCATTGGACATCCAACGGTTCCAGTTATGACAAGACAAAAACTTCACTCCGATGCCGAACACTGCATTCATGCACTCATAGTTTTTCAAGATGAACCCAAAAACATTAAGGAAGCTCTCACTTACGACAACTGGATTGAATCAATGCAATTGGAACTCGACCAATTCAAACGCCTTGAAGTATGGGAATTAGTTGAGTGTCCGGATAGAGTTTATGTCATTGGGCTAAAATGGATTTGGAAAAACAAGTTGAACACAGAAGGCAAGGTTATTGATATTAAATCTCGTTTGGTAGCTAAATGATACACTCAGGAGGAAGGAATTGACTTTGAGGTATCTTTCGCACCAGTGGCTAGACTTGAAGCTGTTCGAATATTTCTGGCATACGCTGCTCACACAAATATGGTCGTTTATCAAATGGATGTGAAAACTACATTTCTGAACGGTCAATTACGTGAGGAAGTCTATGTTGGTCAGCCAAAGGGATTTGTCGACCCAGAGCATCTGAATCATGTCTACAGACTTAAGAAGGCTCTCTATGGTCTCAAACAAGCGCCCAGGGTGTGGTACGATAAACTTACTGCTTTCTTGCTTGCTAATTCTTTTACCAAAGGTCTATTAGATCCAACTTTGTTTATCCAAAAACACGGGAATGACGTTTTAATTGTGCAAATATACGTTGATGACATTATTTTTGGTTCTACTAATAAAAAGTATTCAAAGGCTTTTGCAAAATTAATGAAACAAAATTTTGAAATGTCAATGATGGGTGAAATCACGTTATTCTTAGGACCACAAATTCATCAGTCACCCCATGAGATTTTCCTTAATCAGTCCAAATATGCTCTTGAGATAATTAAGAAACATGGCATGACCAGTTGTGATACCTACAATACCCCTATGGCCAACATGATGAGATGAAAAGTGTACCCATTTTAGGGGGTCATTTAAGCTCTAATTCGTGTTAATATGATCAAATATTGCCCTAAATCATTCCTTTTGTCATTTTAGGTACTTTTGAGAAGAATTATGGAAAACACATCATTTTGGACATTTTTGGAGCATAAAGTGAAGAAAACGACAAAGTCTCAAAAGAATGCTGGAAATCCTTCCTGACGGCGTTAGAGTCACAAGGTGACGCCGTCAGCCAACCAAGACAAAGGAGTGGATTCAGACTACACGATACGCCCTAAGAAGAAAATGTGAGATTAATACCTGACGGCGTCAGGTGTTACAAGGTGTAGGCCGTCAGGTGTAAAGTTAAAGAGAGACGGCCAAGCTTATGATTGCAAGTGACGGCGTCAGAGATGGATCTTGGTGATCCGAGAACCCTAATGGCGGCGAGCTAACGGCGTCAGAGCCTATAACCTGACGCCTTCAGAATGTATTTTCTATATATACTTTTCTATTTTTCATTCATTAGTGTGCAACTTTTTGGGATCAAACCCTAGACGATTTTGTCAGCTTTTTCAAGGGTTTTTCACCCTTGATTCTTCCATGTTCAATTAAAGATAAGTCTCCCTTCAAATTAATCAATATGTCTATGTGTTGGTTAATTATATCTTATGCTTGTCTTTCAATTAACATGCTAGGCTAGATTTATCTTGTGTTTGCTTAGATCTAATAAAACCTAACTATTGATCATTGGTTGTTGGTGTGTTATTAATTGTATTGGATGATTGTTCATCGATGTTAGGCCAAAGAAAACTGGCTAACCTCCTATACGGTAACTTGCTTGAACGTCTTAAGAAACATGAACCAATGCGTACTAGGTTATTATGGTTGTATTTAATGCATAAGCGAATTCTAATGATCCCATGTTAGGAGCTTCTTGGCCGGCTCGACATAGGAGTTAAGTAGGAGCCTATAGAGTTGGGGAAGTACGTACGCCACCCCACGAATGGTATTAAGGAATACACCCATCATCCACGCAATTAATACACACTAACCAACCGGTAAAATATAGTTAGGGAGTAAGGAAATCTAAGTAAACACACTTGTCTCCATATAAGTTTCACAACCACTTAGTTTTAGTTATTTTATTTTATTTGCATTAGTAGTTTTTGGGTTAGTTGGCTAGCAACTAATTCCGCCCACTCCTTCAAACCCGAGATTTTACTTGCTTTCATAAAATACAAAAAAAATAAAAAAGAATCTTCCCTCACCCTTAGACCTAATTAGAGTAGCTTTTCATACTTAAAGAACACTATTCCGGGACTTACCACTACACTATACTACATCGGTCAGGTACAATGCCTGGTGGGGTTGTAAGCCTCTTGAGATCCCTCGAGAGGTAAAGCCTGTTGTAAGGTTGCAAAACCACGCAATCAAGTTTTTGGCGCCGCTGCCGGGGAATAGTTATGGTAGGTTGAATTTTTATTTTGTTAGGTCTACTCACTAGATTCCTTTCTAGTGAGATTTTTATTTTATTTTTCTAGGATCTTCTTTAGTCTATCTATTTCTTCGTGTTTTTGTTCGTAACCATAACCATCCGACATCATGGAAGGTGGTAATATCCTCGATCCCAACAACCCACCATAACAACAAAACCAACCTCCTAGAGCCCGTACCTTAGGAGAGTATTCCCGTCCTAGCCACCAGGGCTATCGAAACACCATTGAGCTCACTCAAGGAGCCAATGTCACTCCCCTGCGATCCGACACCATCCGGTTGGTACAAAGCGAATGCGCATTCCATGGACTTCGTTCCGAAGATCCAAATCAAAATCTCAAGGGTTTCCTCAAAATCGTAGACTCCATAGACCTTGATGTTGCCACTCGAGAGACGACCCAATTGCGTCTCTTTCAATTCTCTCTGCGGGACCAAGCTAGTCAATGGCTTGAGCATCTACCCGCCGGATCCATCACCTCTTGGGATGATCTCACAACTCGCTTTTTAACTTAATTTTTCCCACCGGGATGAACTACCAAGCCAAGGAAGGATATCTTGATGTTTGANCAATGCGTACTAGGTTATTATGGTTGTATTTAATGCATGAGCGAATTCTAATGATCCCATGTTAGGAGCTTCTTGGCCGGCTCGACATAGGAGTTAAGTAGGAGCCTATAGAATTGGGGAAGTACGTACGCCACCCCACGAATGGTATTAAGGAATACACCCATCATCCACGTAATTAATACACACTAATCAACCGTTAAAATATAGTTAGGGAGTAAGGAAATCTAAGTAAACACACTTGTCTCCATATATGTTTCACAACCACTTAGTTTTAGTTATTTTATTTTATTTGCATTAGTAGTTTTTGGGTTAGTTGGCTAGCAACTAATTCCGCCCACTCCTTCAAATCCGAGATTTTACTTGCTTTCATAAAATACAAAAAAATAAAAAAAGAATCTTCCCTCACCCTTAGACCTAATTAGAGTAGCTTTTCATACTTAACGAACACTATTCCCTGTGGAGAACGATCAATCCCCCGTACTTACCACTACACTATACTACATCGGTCAGGTACACTGCCTGGTGGGGTTGTAAGCCTCTTGAGATCCCTCGAGAGGTAAAGCCTGTTGTAAGGTTGCAAAACCACGCGATCAAGTTTTTGGCGCCGCTGCCGGGGAAAAGTTATGGTAGGTTGAATTTTTATTTTGTTAGGTCTACTCACTAGATTCCTTTCTAGTGAGATTTTTATTTTATTTTTCTAGGATCTTCTTTAGTCTATCTATTTCTTCGTGTTTTTGTTCGTAACCATAACCATCCGACATCATGGAAGGTGGTAATATCCTCGATCCCAACAACCCACCACAACAACAAAACCAACCTCCTAGAGCCCGTACCTTAGGAGAGTATTCCCATCCTAGCCACCAGGGCTATCGAAACACCATTGAGCTCACTCAAGGAGCCAGTGTCACTCCCCTGCGATCCGACACCATCCGGTTCGTACAAAGCGAATGCGCATTCCATGGACTTCGTTCCGAAGATCCAAATCAAAATATCAAGGGTTTCCTCAAAATCATAGACTCCATAGACCTTGATGTTGCCACTCGAGAGACGACCCAATTGCGTCTCTTTCAATTCTCTCTGCGGGACCAAGCTAGTCAATGGCTTGAGCGTCTACCCGCCGGATCTATCACCTCTTGGGATGATCTCACAACTCGCTTTTTAGCTCAATTTTTCCCACCGGAAAGAACTACCAAGCCAAGGAAGGATATCTTGATGTTTGAACAACGTCGAGGCGAGACCCTCTACGGAGCATGGATTCGATTCAAGGACTTACTCCAAAGAGTCCCTCATCATGGCATCAGCGTCTGGCTTCAAATCCAAATCTTCTATGACCATGTTGATTACCACACCAAGAGTGCCATCGATCGAGCCGCCGGGGGCAGATTGCGGGATAAAAGCGCCGAAGAATCATGGGAGATCATTGATGAGCTCGCATCCGACGATGATGAATTGTGGCAAATTTCCCACGATGTACACGCGGCAGTCAACACATATTCATTGCCCAATAAAGCCAACCAAATCATCGAGGAAAGCTTCAGTGAACTTGAGAAGAGGGTTGCATGTATTATGGAAAGACAAAAGAGACCCTTAGGTCCACAAAGAGCAACTGTTAACTCGGTTTCAAGCATTAAGCAGATACCATTGTCCAAAGAAAATACTAAACCCTTCCATAATTATGCTCAACCCAACTCACCACCTCAGGAACTTAGTCCAACATTTGAAGGTCGAATGAGAGAATACATGTCAAAACACTCAGAACGATTGGCAAAATTTGAGGAAGCCGTCTACAAACAAAAGGAGGAGATGGAAGAGAAGATGGCAGAGATGATGGGTCTTTTAAGAGAATACACAAAAACAAAAGCTCCTGAAAAAGTGTTGGTGCGAAAAGACGTCGAAATTCCCAACACTAAATTTGTTGATGCCATCTCCGTCGTCCAAGGGGGCAAAAATAAAGAAAGAGGGAAGTTGGTGACTATGGAAATTAACAAAATTGACCTCGTCCCACTTAATGATGGAAACACTAATGCCTGCAAATGCAATTCCGAAAAAGGTAAGGAGGCACCCTCTAAGGAGCACCAAATGGTAGAACGGCCAATATCACAACAAGTGAGGCATTACTTGAAGCACGAGATAAACAAGTGATTAGTGGTCCATGATATGGGGACTTTTGGCATAAACAACTTAGACATGCATGCAATAATACAATCAAGGCTGGCATTCAGTTTGCAAGTAATTGTCCATAATAATAGTTTTAGCATGTATCTCCCCCACAGAGTTTATAAAACATTTAAATAAAAGTTGGGGCTATGAACTCACCGTAGTAATCGGTATTAGTTTATAACAACATATAGTGTATAGCGAGACCACAATCTTTAACAATGACCTACGAGAGTATAGTGATCGTGTCTTAGTATAGTGTACAATATAAGTGTACAAGTATATGTAAAGTCATTGACTTGATTAAGATGTTGTACATATTTCTTATGTTGTGTAAAGGAGTGAAGTATCCTTAAAGTGGTTTGGCTATTAACCTTTTATAAATAACATTGTATTACGGTTCGGGCTATCAGAATCTAGAGGTTATGTAGTGAACGTATGAGGAGCCAGGACATTTTATTCATAAATCCATAACTCGTCAATATGACACCCCGAAGAGGCCTCTTATGATTATGAAATTCCCTAGTGTTGTAGTACTTATCATTTATAAGTAAAAGTAATTGACGAGACAAATATTGTATAAAAGCATTTGTCGTGTTTCGTCAAAGACTATTTGTTGAACTAGTGTGGTGTCGTGAAATGATTTAGTGTAACATTCGTCAAGTGTAAATGTTACTAATTTAGTAGTCAAGTGTGTTGTGATGAAA
>LBNU01036650.1:257726-304067 GCA_014162995.1 Artemisia annua | reverse complement strand
TCGGTCGCATTTTTGTGTTGGGTGGTGGTTATCGATGGAGATCGGTGAGTTGTAGTGGAGGTGATATGTGAAGTGGGTGGAAGATACGTTATGTCAAAGAAAGAACGTATTGGCATACGCATTCGCATACGCATTAGCATTAGTATTACTGTTATTGTTATTATTGTTGTTGTTATTATTATTATTATTATTATTATTATTATTATTATTATTATTATTATTATTATTATTATTATTATTATTATTACTACTACTACTACTATATTATTATTATTATTATTATTATTATTATTATTATTATTATTATTATTATTATTATTATTAGCATTCGCATTCGAATTCGCATTCGTATTGGCATTCACATTAGCATTAGTATTACTGTTATTGTTATTATTATTATTATTATTATTATTATTATTATTATTATTATTATTATTATTATTATTATTATTATTATTATTATTATTATTGGTATTGGTATTAGTATTAGTATTAGTATTAGTATTATCATTAGCATTAGCATTCGCATTCGCATTCGCATTCGCATTCGCATTCGCATTATTGTTATTAGTATTAGTATTTGTATTAGTATTAGTATTATTATTGTTGTTGTTGTTGTTGCTGCTGCTGCTGCTGTTCCTATTATTATTATTATTATTATTATTATTATTATTATTATTATTATTATTATTATTATTATTATTATTATTATTATTATTTTATTTATTCATAGAATTTTACATAAAGTTGGATGGAAGTCTAGACACAAGTTGGGCTCCCACCCGTTTTTGTATACAAAAGCTTATTCTATGAAAAATAAAAATATCACTCATAGCATTATTTGAGTGGCTAATGGCGATGGACTTAATACGTGTAAGTTTATCCAAAGCCTCCGTATCAAATTCCCCGAATGTAGAAAAAGCAAATGGTATGAACCTGTATCCGTTGTCCTCACATTTGGACGCATACTTTCTCTTTTTCTTATCCACAGCATTATGCAAGGCTACCCCAGGAGCCTATGAAGTCGCCCCAATACCAGCAAATGGAGAAATACCAGTCACATCCAAGCATGCATCTTTACCTTGAAGCCAATTAAATAATAACAAGTCTGCAGGTCGTAGCTCCTTCCCATCCTTCGAAAGGAACCCCATAGGAGCCTCCTTACGCACCATAATCCCAACCTTAGAACATATATCAACAAGAATGTCACGCACCAGATTATGCCTGAACTTCACACCCACTTCACTAGAGCAGTGGACCGCATGATCCCCCCATATGTCCATACGATGCACATTACAACTCGGGCAAAGGCTACCTTCAGAGAACATAGGTACAGTAAGCCTATAACACAACACAGAACGGAATTGGCGATGGTTCATCCTCTGTCCTAAGCCGTCAATAGGGATGGTGAAAAGAAAATCCTGTGCATGTGGGGCGCGTATGCATTTGAGAATAGCCACATGTCTTGGACTTAACGAGAACTTAGAAACAAGGTCTTTCTCAATGACACCAAAGTAACACTTTGCCAAGGTTTTCATCATTTGGGGGGCAGAAGCGCCATTGGTGACAGAGAGAGAGAGTCTATGTTACAAGTACTGTTGAAAGTATCAAGAGCATGCTGAAAAGAAGGACCATAGGTGACATTACCAGTTTTAGTCAGAATCTTGTCCTGTAGATCACTCGTTTGCATACGGGAGGCAAGAAAAGCATACTGGATGATGTCACCCGTTGAAAATTATTATTATTATTATTATTATTATTGTTATTATTATTATTATTATTATTACTACTACTCTCACAAACACTAACACATCCATTATATCAAATTTTACACATATGAACAAGATTTTTACGAAAATCAAAAACTAAAACACACACAAATCAAAACCAAACACAAACACTTTTCACCTTCAACATGTAACACACACACACACACACACACACACACACACACACACACATATATATATATATATATATATATATATATATCATATCTTCTCTAAACCCTCACTTTAAGCATCAAATCCACTACCAAAACCCCCCACGGCCACTACCAGGAAATAACCACCAAAAAACAACCATCGCCAGATCTGGGTTTCGGTGGTTGGTGTTGGTTTCTCATTTATATAATATTTGGGGATTTTTTGTTTTTATTAAATTGGAAGAACCGGTTAAAAGGGTTGTGTTTTTTAATGTGGATTACTAATTTATGAAGTTAAGTTTCTGATTTTGGTTCACAACTAACGTTAATGTTTTCAAATTTTATGAATTTTGGGGATTTAATGGGGTGGGGGGATTTGTTGTGTAGTCCATAATACTAATAACTCAACCAATTTGTCTAACAAGGCCGAGCTACTAACGTGTGCACTAGAGGAGAAAGGGATGAGTTCTTGTAAAATACATTTTGAGTAAATTGCAAAAATCGTCCTTGTGGTTTGGCCAAATTGCACGTTTTGTCTTTGTGGTTCATTAAGTGCAAAGATCGTCCTTACTTTGCACTATTACATGCACTTTTGATCCTCCATCATTGCAAAAATCGTCATTTTGGTTTCCTAAATTTCACTGTTGAAGTACCAAAAGTGCATGTAACAGTGCAAAATAAGGGTATTTTCGGTATTGATATAACGTGTAATTTTGCACCATATTTAAACGTTTTCATATTCTTAAAAGTGAGGCTTGTTATTATTGGCTCAAAGTGGCGGTCTCACATAGATGGAATCTCATCAACTTGCTAAGCAAATTGGCATATATGTGGGAGAGTTGCAATGAAGGATTTGAAGGCTATAAATAGGAGGCTTGTCATTTGGTTTCAATTGGCATAGTGCAAAACTCTTTTTTATGACTATTGAGATGCTTGTAAATATATGAGACAGAATATTATGTTTACGAGTTTAAATTTGTAAATTTATTGAATGGCTTTTAAGTGTGTTTTATAAATAAAATAATATTGTAATAAACATTTCGAAAAGAAATGTTTATATGAAATTTTTATTTTGAGGTAAAAGGTCACGAGGGCTCGTTAAATTAGGGGTGAGTTTCGGGCTAAGATCGGAACGGACCGGCCAAACTTGGACTAGACCGAGACCGATTTAGTCCAAAACCCAAGACCGAGGACCGGACCGAATATGTTCGGTCCAGTCCAAGAAGGCATGATGGTCGGGTTTTACGTGAGACCGTACCGGATGAGACCGAAATAAGGAAAAAGTTGAAATCGATACCAGACCGCTGGTCTTTCGGTTTTTTCTGTCCGGTCGGTTTTGGGGTCTGCAATGCTCAGCCCTAGAGTAAATAATTCAACCCACAAAGAATGAGTTTACGTTTGGGCTTCAAGAGGCAACAAGAACAAACTAGATAAACAACCAAACCAAGCTACATTTGTGTTCGTTAGAACCACGGGTGATCAATTATGTTGGGCAATGGTCATCATCGTGCCAGGAAATCTTCGCACCCTGATGGTTTCAAATCATATATTCCACTCGAACGAGCTCAAAAAGCTCGACTAATTTGTAAGTCAGCTAGTGGCTATGTTTGGCGACAGGTAGCAGTAAGCAGTAGCAATAAGCAGTAAGCTGTAGCAGTAAGCAGTAGCAGTAAGCATTAGTTGCTTGTTTAAAAAACGTGTTTGGTAACGTAGCTGTAGTTGTAATTATAAAATGTAAAATTACTAAAAAGGGCATATACTTATGAATGAATGTTATTTTTTAAGGGTAAATTGGTAATATTAAAAGTAAAACGCTAGCGGTATATTGGAAAGCTTCTTTAAGAAGCATTAAGATTGCAAGCTTTTGAGGTGTTGTTAAACGCTAGCAGTAGTGTTGCCAAACAAGTGTTAAGACTGGAACGCTTGTCGCTTGTCGCTTACCGCTCTTAAACGCTTACAAAAAGGTGTTGCCAAACATGACCAGTAAGAGTCTCCGTAAAACTTGGCATAAACTACAAGGATGTACTGTTATTATGTAACTTATTTTAACACACCTCGGCACATTTATCCCACCATTTTCCAATTCTAACCCTTTGCTAATGAAATAAAAATTGTTACTAACTTGTAATAATCAATGAAAAAATTCAAAAGTCGAGGGGCTAGATTTGCGAAACCTTTTTAATTGTATATGGAGACTAATAATAATGATATTCATAGTCGGTTATATATTTGATTTTTGCTAGCTTATAAATAGATCGATTGATTTTATTTATTTAGCGTAGTAATTATAAGGTAAATTTTTTTTACAGTAATTAGTTTAATATATTTTTATGTGCAGCTAACGGGTTTGATAAAATGTCTGAATTAAATTTATTTGGTTAACTGGTTGCAATTTACAAACACAACTATTTCTCTTGTAGGGCGGAACTTAGGCTAAGTAAACTGTGTGTTTTGGTGAGATGAAGCGGCTGGCTGCCATGGCATTAGAAGAAGAAGATAGAATAAGTTCATTACCGGATTGCCTACTCGTTGAAATCCTGTCTCGTTTACCTGACACAAAATACGCCATAAGAACAGCTACTCTTTCCAAAAGATGGCACCATCTTTGGCCTCAGCTTTCTAATCTTTCTTTTACTTATTTTACTGAGCGTAATATCCCCCAATTCTGTTCATCCCTCGAAAGAATCTTAACAAGTCATACCCATCAAATCAACAAGCTCAAACTGCATGCCAAGTGCGACGACGAGACTCATGTCAGCAATTGTATACGTAGTGCTATTAGTCGTAATGTTCAAGAGGTTGATTTTGATATAAGTCACGGGTATGATTATTAGCCTTCTATGTGGACCGATCCGTTTGTTTTACCTGACTTTTTTTTCACCTGTTCAAGTTTTATCTGTGTCAGTGTGTGTGGGCGAGTATTTGAACCGGACAGTGTTATTAGTTGGGAAAACCTTAGGACTTTGCATATTGACGGCTTTTTAGACGAAGATATGATTGAGAATATTTTATCCGGATGTCCTCTTTTGGAAACTTTCGAGTTGGCTCGTGGCTATGATTATCAGCGGATTGACATTACTACTAACAAGAGTGTTAAGAACTTGGGGTTCTTTGGATACCAAGATCCAGATTCTATTTATATCATCCAAATCAATGCTCCATATATTTTGACACTAGCGATCAAAGAGGAATTGATGTTGAATGATCTAATGTTGCTAAATGTGTCTTCGCTAATTAAGGCCGAACTAAATTATTCCAAGAAGAGATTCTTCCGGCCCGTGGACATACATGAAGAGCAGGAAACAAATGAAGAGATGCTTAAAGGACATCTACTTAGCCTTGCCCATGCCAAGGAGGTTAAAATTGGGGAATTATGTTTAGAGGTACATTCAACTTTCTTTTTTTACTTTACGAATTTGTGGTTTTTTGGATATGTCACTTGTATGAATCACAGCTATTCCATTATCATTTTGACTTGATAACAATCAATTCTCATTTTATGTTATCTTTTTGTTGACAGACTCTCGCTCGTTTAAAAGCTAAAGGTTTTGTAATACCATCGAATTTGAAGGTTCTTGGTGAGATTGCTTCAGGTTGAAGTTAGTTGATTGATGGAACTTTATTTCTTGTTTAGGCTAGACAACATTCCGAATGCGTTTAAATTAGTTACTCCATAGTGACTTTGATTCTGCAGACTCTTAATGCTTGTGTTAACTGTAAAAACCTAGTTATTGGCACGCTATTATGAATCCTAGTCACAAGTTTATTAATCCTTGGTGCTAAAGTTGTTCAGTGCTACATCTTATCTTTCATCTTAAGTTTTTGCTTATAAAGTCTGCTCACGCTTGGCAATCATGTTGACAGATTTGATTGTGCTTATGTTTATCCTTTCTTCGATGCTAGTTTATCATATGTCATATGCTTGTGTGAGCTTTGTTAAGCTTGATTGTGGTCATATACTTGAAGATAAAGTACTCTCTTGAGCATATTAATATAGGGTTAGATTAAGTCGCACCTTGTACTTTTTTTTAACATACAAGTATAGGTTAGCGTGTGATACTCGGTTGTGAACCTTCTTTTTTAATTCACAGATCTTGGGTTAAGAGGTGAGTGTTGACTTTTTACTTTCAATTTCAAACTTAATGGCGTTGAAATCCATGATTTCTATGATTTGTAGCTCTACTGCACCCTCTTGACTTACCATTATGGTAGTTTTGTCCATTCTATGTTCAAGGTCCATTTGATAATTATGCTCAATGTCAGCCTTCTGGTTTAGCATGCTCAATCTTCAGATAGTTGGCTTTAGTTTCTTTGTACGATTTCATGGTATGCTAGAAATGCAGACACTGGTTGTAGGAACTAGTTTTAATCTACCCTATTACTTAGATCTGCCAGTGCTGGAAAAAGTGAAAAAAAATGATAGTAGCTGCTTAGCAATAGGTAACCGCTAGCCATTTAGGAGTACCTGAAGGACTGAAGTACTATTATAAATTGATATGATCCCTGGATAATTAATTATGGCATAAGTATTAGGTTATTTTATTAGTAGATAGTCTTTAATTAAAGTAAAGATAATATCTTGTTCTATAAGATAAGTATTAGGGTATCTTTTATTATAAATAGGGTATTAGGATTGTAATTGAGATTAGGCAGAAGATTATTAATGGTTTAGTTATTTGATTTCATTATTGGGAGAGAGATCGGCCTCTCGAAAGTTGATCATCTATCTTTATTGTTCTTTTACCTCATTATCGACATACATTGAATCCCAGCATACCAGTAAGGTACTATAGATGTTTAGGATCCTCTTACCCTAGGAGGCAATTTGGAAAAGGAATACTTTCTACAAGGTGGCTTTCTTTGTGCGAAATTGGTTGAGAAATAGAACATGCTATTGTGCTCAATTTGTATTTATATTATAAAAAGCTTCTTGAAAATCTAATAAAACACGATATCATGCTCAATTTGCGCGTTTTTCAGATTATTGGGTTTACTCTCTGTAACAGGTATTGCCGGTGATGCCATTATTGGTTAGTTCAGTTGATGCTTGTGGTAGGAATTAGCTGTAACCTGCTTTATTGGTTAATTCTGCGGATGTTGGAAAGAAATTGATAATATGATATCAACCTAGCAATACAACATTTAGATTATAGTGAAGCCATCAAGAGTTTGTTAGGAGTTATAAAGCCAGTTAGAAGTGCCTAAAGTATTACATTACCTTTGGAGCCAATATAGAGTGATTCATGAACTCCACTGCTTATTCCTAGCGACTGAAATTAACCCCAGCTCTTTATTGGTGGCTCCTTAGTTGGCCCTTGCAGACAAGTTCAAAATTTCTGTTGATCTTTTATTCTACATTATAATTTTTTGTGAACGAAGATGTGATACTGAAGTTCTTATAGGCATCATATTAGTAATAAAATGTACATCTCTATCTTAAGACCCCGAAGCAGGCATGATACACTTGCACCCCTGAAACTCTATGCCTAAACATGTAAAATTGTAGCATTCACTTTCAAAATGCCAACTGTGGACCAAAACTATTGATTCCCTTTTAAAAAAGCTAATGTATATATAGGTAGTACGGTAGTAGTACCAATGATTGTCATGCATTATCACTTCCTGTTTTACATTCTGAGAGTATAGATGTAGTGATGTTGCAACTCAGTCAACCCCTTGAAGGTGGCTTTCGTTGTGCAAAAGGGGTTGATAGATTTTGGTTCATGAACTTTGCTAATTCTCCGTGGTGAGTGCAAAAAGGGCTTTTGGTTGGCTTTTCGTTATACGTCAAAGATTTTTGGAATATAGATGTGATACTGCAGCTGATATAAACAGCATCTTAGTGGGGTGGTTCATGAACTTTGCTAATTCTCCGTGGTGAGTGCAAAAAGGGCTTTTGGTGGGCTTTTCGTTATACGTCAAAGATTTTTGGAATATAGATGTGATACTGCAGCTGATATAAGCAGCATCTTAGTGGGGTGGGTCAACAGCAATAGTAAAATATGTTAGTATCAACCTGATGCAGGCAGCAACAGGATGCAATTTCTTAAAATTTTGATTTGAAAACATGTCCTGTAGCTTCGACTTCTATTGTGCCAGCTTGTTGTTAAGGAGCATCTAATGTGCTAGCTGTTAACCAAACCATTGATTGTGTGCAACATAGATAATTATGTTTTCTGTTTATGTTTTGAGTTCTGGATGTTATATGTGATGTTGCAACTTGCAAACTGAATCAATTGGCAGATTAATGTATACATTTCATCTCTATCTAGAAGATACTCAATGGTATTCGTTAGCAGATGGCATAATTGGAGCAGAAGTTGTAATTATACATTTTTTCTAGTATTTAGATCTCATTGTACCCTAGTAGGCTAGTATCATATACGAGAACCTTTTGTGATTCCTAGGTGCATGTATGCTGTTTTGGGCCTGAGGTGGTCTACATACATGGTCAACATGTGTCAACCAGGTTAGTAATGTGGCCAAATGGTCTGGCTGGATGAGTTAGGTAACTGGTTAATATGAGTCCGGGTTGAAACATGTAAAGCATAAGTCTTGTTAAAGTTGGGTGGCTCAGGTTGGGCCACGAACACACTCAAATAAAAGATTAGTATATATCAATGTTTTTCTCTTGACATGGAGAATAGTGCCAAGTGCCATTTTAGGGCTTAAGGATATTCATGTCGATTATGGTTTTCTGGGTGATGTTTAAATTAAATACTTTTCAGTTTTCCTGAGAGGCTTTGGTTGGTTATTTTGAATCAATCTTTAACAAGTACGGTCATGGCTTAAGTAGCGTCATTTGTTGATCAGAGTACACAGAGCATTCTTCCTTTGCATTATAGTTACATGAGACTAGTTAGCATATTTTATTTCATTAGTTGATATAAACTTTCTTGTCATAGGACATTTCTGTCTCAGTTGCATTATAGACTTATAGTTACCTGATGTTACATCACCTCTATACTTTGGTGATGATTCACAGGAGAGGTCGGTGATTGGTTTGATAGAAATTCAGGGGAAGGGCTGAGGTCCGGAGGTGATATCACTCCATCAAGACCTTTACTGATGTTGTTTGACTTGTGTATCCTGATGAAAGTTTACTTGCTTACCTTTGTATGCCCAATGAAAGTGTCATGGGTCACTTGAGATGTAGTTGACTTTTACTTTAGATGTCATGCTATAACAAATGACATAGCTATCCAAGCATTATTCTTCATGATCACAAGGGATGAGTTTCACATTTGAGCTTCAAGAGGCAACAAGAACAAACTAGATAAACAAGCAAACCAAGTTACATGTGTGTTCGTTAGAACCACGAGTAATCCATTATCTGGGCCAATGGTCATCATCAAGCTAGGAAACCTTTGAACCTAGATGGTTTCAAATCATATATTCCACTCGAGCATAGCTCAAAAAGCTAGACTCATTTGTAAGTCAGCTAGTAAGAGTCTCCCTAACACTTGGCACAAGGACGGAGCCATGATCAAATATGACCGGGTGCACAAAAAAATTTGAACAATAATACTAAAAATACATTTCGATGGACCGGGTTATTTTTCATGTGTGAGGTTGTGTCTCGTGGTACCCGTGTCATACTTTCTACTCGGTGTTTGCCCTTAAGTGTTACTTTGTTTGGTAGGTTTTGGTGTGTTGGAGTTGTATCTCGGTATGTTGGATATTCACTTTATGATGTCCTTATTTGATCAGAGTGTTGGTGTTGGTCTTAGAGTCGGTTCATTGATGTAGCTTGCTTGTTTTGTTATGTTTGTGTCCTTGTAAGTTTAGCATCTTGCTAGTTTATCTATCTAATATATATTGCCTTTAAAAGAAAACATTTCGATGGACCGGGTGCATATGACTTTATAAAAAATCGATGTTTTTTTTTCAAAAATTAACACTATATCGAAAAAATCCATGGGTGCCATAGCACCCGCGGGAACCCCTGGCTCCGTCCCTGACTTGGCATAAACTACAAGGATGTACTTTGACGTAACTTATTTTAACACACCTCGACACATTTATCCTTTGCTAATGAAACAAAATTGCTACTAACTCGAAATAATCAATGAAAAGATTTAAAAGCTGAGGGGCTAGATTTGCGAAACCTTTTAATTGTATATGGAGACTAATAATAATAATATATTCATAGTCGGTTATGTATTTGATTTTTGCTAGCTTATAAATAGATCGATTGATTTAATATATTTAGCGTGCAAACTTATCGATTTCTTATTCCTAAGTAATTATAAGGTACTAATTTTTTTTGGTTTCTATACAGTAATTAGTTTGTGTTCTTACTAATGTTTTACTACTTGATAAAAATTAGTTTGAAAAACTAGATAATAAATCTGATCGCAATGCGTTTGGCCTTACATGTCACACTTCTTTAAGATGATTCTAAACATTTGTAATGTTATATTTTTATGTCTCAATGAAATTTGGTTGCCACTTACAATATTTTGCTGCAAAACACAAGTGTATGATTTTTCACGTTTTGCTGCCGGCCCACTTGTGAGAAGGGTCACCCACATATTTGTGGTTCGACCATGAATCCTCAAGGAACGAGTTCGTATTAACCATGTTTCTGTGTCGTGTGGTATGCAGAAAGATGTTTAGGTTTTTGACAGAAGATAATAACGATATGTGCAGCAAATAAATAACACTGATATAAGTTGTAACAACAATATTTGTACTAAAAATAATTATGGAATTGTATTGAAACGTAAAACTTACAGATCCTATATATAGAGTATGAACAGATACAATGTTTGGATGAAGAGACATGATGCTTCAGTGAAACAATACGTTCCTTCCATTGTAACCGCCATATAACTAATAAACCTAACTATACATCGTTCCATATGCGTCTGTTGGCCTTTGGCCCAGACGTATGTTTATGCAGCCCATATTCAGGCCTGCAAGTTCTTATTCTAAAAATATAACGAATCAGTACATAACTAAACTAATAATACAGACAATTTGTTCTTAATATAAACGAAAATTCTATGAACTTAAAATACTTCCAACATTCTCCTCCTTAAGTTCATAGGATTGAGAACTATAAATGCCTTCTTAGAATCATCAAGAGATGATTTTAAAGTCGTCACTTGAGTTGCTATGTGCTTCCTCCTTGATCTTTCTGTTTTGACAATGTGGTAGAGTCGGTTTGGTGTAGGCCTTTTTCTGTTCTTCATCTTCTAAAATCACTCCAAAGTGCTCTAGCTTTTCCTTTCCTTTGATTTCTGCCATAGATTGTTTGGGTGCCAACGCCTCTTGTTGAGACAACGGACTATATTTGTCCACTTCTACGTTCTTTGTAGGAAAATAAGGGCCCCTAGCAGTTTTGTAGTAGGAAACGAAAATGTCTAGATATTTTATGTAGCACTTTTTCAAATCATCACCATCTTCTTTCGACAAGCCAATAAGTTCACCAATAGTTCCAAACTCTTGACAAAAATGGACATTCAAGTACCCTCCAAGACCTTCTATGAGTTTGTAGAGATCAAGTAGATATACTTGTGTTCCATTGATTGTAGGGGGAATAGGACCGGGAAGGGATTTGTTTAAATAATGATTATAAAACCATTTAACAACCTTATCAAATTTATAACGAAAATAGTCCCAATCATGACGAATTATATCATCACATTTAATCAAGTTTAGGAAGGCTACAAATTCATTAAACGTTGTGACTCTAGTTGAATATATATTACCATTTATCTTAATCACATCGTCTTCCGAATTTGCTAATGACTCAAAGTAAGTTTCTAAGAAATCATTATGCCTTTTCCTTAAACTATCTTCATTAAAAACATGTTCTTCGAAGTTATTAAACATATAAACTAGCCTACAACGATTTTCTTCGTAGACTATGTTAAAACCTTGTTTTGTGAGAAGATCGGTGGAGAGTATGTTAAGAGTTACTTCGGGTGCATATAAGACACCCGGAATTAACACTCCACGACCATCATCTTTAATGATAACTTCGCCAATTCCATAAGTGAACAAAAATTTCATTTGATCTTTTAATTTTGAAACAACGAAATCTTCTTTAATATTTCTAAAAGAATTTAGATTTGAACACAAATGCTTATCAATAGAATTGCTAATGTACCATATGTCGTCCCAATGTCCTTGATCCGTCCCTTTCAAGATGGAATGTGTTGGAAAATGGATGACTTCACGATACTTTAACTCGATGGTTGGCTTTTGAGTGCAATTGATGTCGGTTTGATGAGGGTTTTGTGTCGATGTTTCTGCCTTGTTTTCTGCCTTGTTTTCTTCTTCATGTTTCATAGGACAAGAAGTAGAGATGTGTCCCTTCTTCTTGCATATAAAACACTTGTGTTTGCGGTATTTGTTTTGTGTAAGTGTAGAATTGTATGCATCGATCTCCTCCAGTTTTTTCTTTAACATGTCCTTGCAATCATTGGTGATTTGCCGAATGCATTTGCCAAGTTTCTTTTCGTTCTCCCTTTTCAATTGTCGATGAATGAAGTTCTGCTGCATCTTGTTCCTTAAAGGACGCCCGGATTTGCTCTGATGCCACGTATGAGAAGGGTCACCCACATATTTGTGGTTCGACCATGAATCCTCAAGGAACGAATTCGTATTAACCATGTTTCTGTGTGGTGTGGTATGCAGAAAGATGTTTAGGTTTTTGACAGAAGATAATAACGATATGTGCAGCAAATAAATAACACTGATATAAGTTGTAACAACAATATTTGTACTAAAAATAATTATGGAATTGTATTGAAACGTAAAACTTACAGATCCTATATATAGAGTATGAACAGATACAATGTTTGGATGAAGAGACATGATGCTTCAGTGAAACAATACGTTCCTTCCATTGTAACCGCCATATAACTAATAAACCTAACTATACATCGTTCCATATGCGTCTGTTGGCCTTTGGCCCAGACGTATGTTTATGCAGCCCATATTCAGGCCTGCAAGTTCTTATTCTAAAAATATAACGAATCAGTACATAACTAAACTAATAATACAGACAATTTGTTCTTAATATAAACGAAAATTCTATGAACTTAAAATACTTCCAACACCACTAACACCCCAGCTATTTCTCTTGCAGGGCGGAACGTTACTTTTAGGGCAAGTTTTCATTGTGTGTTTTGGTGAGATGAAACGGCTAGCCTTAGAAGAAGATCGAATAAGTTCATTGCCGGATTGCCTACTTATTGAAATCCTGTCTCGTTTAGATGAAACAAAATACGCCATTAGAACAGGCACCCTTTCCAAAAGATGGCAGCATCTTTGGCCTCAGCTTTCTAACCTTTTCTTTACCCGTTGGACTAAGCGTGATATCCCCCAATTCTATTCATCCCTTGAAAGAATCTTACAAACTCATAAGACTCAAGTCAACAAGCTCAAACTGTATGCCGAGTACGACGACCAGACTCATGTCAGCAATTTTATACGTAGTGCTATTAGTCGTAATGTTCAAGAGGTTGATTTTTATATAACTTGCCTAAATCCTTTTAGGCGTGATCCGTTTCTTTTACCCGACTTTTTCTTCACCTGCTCAAGTTTTATCCGTGTCAGTGTGGGTGGGTGCGTATTTGATCCAGCCGGTGTCATTAATTGGGAAAACCTTAGGACTTTGCATATTAATGCCTCTTTTGATGACGATATGATTCAGAATATTTTATCCGGATGCCCTCTTTTGGAAACTTTGGAGTTGGCTCGTGGCTATGGTTATGAGCAGATTGATATTACTACTAACAAGAGTGTTAAGAACTTGGGGCTCTTTAGATACCAAGATCCAGATTCTGTTGGTATCATCCAAATCAATGCTCCTTATATTTTGACACTAGCGATCAAAGGGGAGTTGATGTTGAAGGATCTTATGTTGCTAAATGTTTCTTCGCTAATTGAGGCTGAACTAAATTATTCCAAGACGAGATTCTTTCGGCCCGTGGACATACATAAATTGCAGGTATCAAATGAAGAGATGCTTAAAGACATCTACTTAGCCTTGCCCATGCCAAGGAGGTTAAAGTTGGGGAATTATGTTTAGAGGTACATATAACTTTATTTATTTATTTATTTATTTATTTTTTGGAATTTGTGGTTGTTTGGATATGTCACTTGTATGAATCACAACAATTCCATTTTCATTTTGACTTGATAACAATCAGTTCTCATTTTATGTTATCTTTTTGTTGGCAGACTCTCGCTCGTTTAAAGGCTAAAGGTTTTGTAATTCCATCGAATTTGAAGGTTCTTGGTGAGATTGCTTCAGGTTGAAGTGTAGACCGGAAAGAGCTAATACTTGATCATGGTCGTAAAGGTGATGAAATTAGTTGATTGATGGCACTTTAGTTCTTCTTTAGGCTAGACAACATTCTGAATGCGTTTAAATTAGTTACTCCATAGTGACTTTGATTCTGCAGACTCTAAACAATGCTTGTGTTAACTGTACAAACCTAGTTATTGGCACGCCATTATGAATTCTAGTCACAAGCTTATTAACCTTTGGTGCTAAAGTTGTTTAGTACTATATCTTATCTTCCATCTTAAGTTTTTGCTTATCAAGTCTGCTCCTGCTAGGCAATCATTTTGACAGATTTGATTGTGCTTATGTTTATCTTTTCTATGATGTTGGTTTATCATATGTCATATGCTCGTGTGAGCTTTGTTAAGCTTGAAGAGGATTGATATGCTACCCCACGAATGATTATCTCTTATACTCGTCTGACACATGCATTCCTATTACCTACGAATGTATTATGAATACCATAATTGTATGGTGTATTCATGATGCATGTATGTATATAGATTGCATGGTTTTACTTATTACATGCCGTGCATGCAATCTTGTTTTTTCCATTCTTGTTTTTGGTTCGATATATATATAAAGTAAATAGGTTCGACTGTATTTATTTTATATATAAAATCTAAACCTTGTTTGTCTAGTATTTTATTCGTGATTCAAGAACTAACATTCACATCGAATCGTTATTAGTACGTGTGTACATGAACGTGGTACAATCACACTATTGATTGTATCTTGGATCGATTAATAAAACGGTAAGTGGTTAAGCATTGATCCATATAAACCCTAATTAGTGTTCATCCAATTGTTCAAGATTATTGAAGTTTGATTTTTGTTCTTGCTAGAATAAAAGGTATGTTCCTATTTAATTTATGTTAATCTATTATGTGTTATAGATGTACTCATGTACAAGAACAACCACACTGTGATAAGGATATTGATGAATAGGGGTTTATGATCCGATACAATAATGTTGTAGTCGAATGCAATAACATGCTCCATGACACTCTTAGCCAAACAAGGCAATATAAAATGCTTTGAAACTATATACTAACATTCACTTTCACCTTGCTCCTATGTGGGACATGAAACACATCATAGACATTCGAAAATATTATTTTTTAATATGTTTTGAAAATTCTGGAACATATGCACAATTATACATACAAGTGTTTCTAACAAATTTGAACACATAGCTTATAAATCAGTTAATCATTATAGCACATTGTGTTTGAAGATGAAAGCACATTGTTTAACATCAGTTTCAGATCACAAGAATCACAAGGCTCATGTTCATATATGAGGTTCCATTCATCACATTAGAAAATATGATTCTCTTGAGGTTCGGGTGTATGTATCACATTGGGTTTGGGAGCGGAGCGATTCTTTCTTCACAGACAATGCCCTTAAGGTATAAACAAGAACGTTAAGGCCACTAGCCTGACAAAAATGGACGAGAAACCATAACTGAACGGACACCATAACTGGAGTAAACTCTATATTTCGGATGAGTCCAATCCGCCCCGTGGTACTTGAGGTTGGGTGACTGGTCATTTCAAACGAAAACCAAACTAATTAATGAGTCTCTCTAGCTAGCTGTATTACTTAATTAAAAGATTGAATTTCAGTAGCTAAGTTTTGGACACACCGAAAGATCGAAGAAATTACTAAACAACGAATTTCAAGATCTAAATAGTAGAAATAGAAATTGAGACTTGACACAATTTTAGCGTTATAATCACAAGTATGTTGACAATAGATCTGCTTGAGTGGTTCAATATTAACTTTATTGTTTATACTAGTATCTATCCGAGGCTCCACGTAAACCAACGAAATCAAATACTTTCTATTTGTGTTTTAGTCATGCTTTTTTTTTTCATGTTATGTTAACACACACTTTATATGTACAAGCTTACAGATGCATCTACATCACCAAAAAATTTAAAAAGTTTAAAAAAGACAAATTGTCTCGTCGCATATATNAAAGATTGAATTTCAGTAGCTAAGTTTTGGACACACCGAAAGATCGAAGAAATTACTAAACAACGAATTTCAAGATCTAAATAGTAGAAATAGAAATTGAGACTTGACACAATTTTAGCGTTATAATCACAAGTATGTTGACAATAGATCTGCTTGAGTGGTTCAATATTAACTTTATTGTTTATACTAGTATCTATCCGAGGCTCCACGTAAACCAACGAAATCAAATACTTTCTATTTGTGTTTTAGTCATGCTTTTTTTTTTCATGTTATGTTAACACACACTTTATATGTACAAGCTTACAGATGCATCTACATCACCAAAAAATTTAAAAAGTTTAAAAAAGACAAATTGTCTCGTCGCATATATGATCCACGTTTGGGACATCCCTTTTTCATCTTTAATCGTTTTACAAAAGTAAAGGATCTATTATCACAATTTTTTTTTTTTTTTTTTTTTTTTTTTTTTTTTTTTATTTTTTTTTTATAGTTTTTAACTATAAGTTTAGAGTTACCATAAACATTGATCCATCACTAATATTAGTACTAGTATACTATTGTAGCCTATCTATAACTTATACTTGAATTAGTTGCCCAAAAAAGTTTTATACATGCATTATCTGATATGCTACCCCACGTTAAATATATTATCATCATTACATATTCTTTTTAAAAATTGATTACTTGTTGTTATGTTCATAGAAGAGTACCATAATGACTGCAAGCAGGATTTAGAACTTTGTAGTCCCGATTGATTAACATCATGAGTTACAAAGTACCGTTTAAGGTCAACTCTCTTTTGGTGCAAAGGTGAACTTTATATTAACAAGTACCGTTTAAGGTCAACTCTTAATGAATGTATTCAATGACTATTTTCTCGATCCATTGTAAATCAAATTGCTTTTGTTAGTATATAGCTCATGCATCAATTTTTATCCGGTTGAGTTGGTCATGTGTTCATTGCATTTACTAGAAACCACATGTGCGACATTTTCCACCTTTCTAATGGTTAGATTCGTTTTACATGCATCCGGAAAGTAGTATAAACCATATTAACAGACACATCAATGATTTAAGGAATCGATGTAAAAGCGACACACAGATGCATTGCTCAATGAGTCACCACATTGGTGCTCAAGTTAGGCCCATTACTCAATTAGGCACCACATTGGTGCTCAACTTAAAAGATTCGTAAAAGGATATAGGTTTTTCCTTTTGAGGTTATCCGTGAACGTAAAGTCTTTGACTGATATGTACTTGGTCAAACCAAGGTTTAAAGTCATTTAGTGACTAAATGTCTCAATGAAATTATCTGTTGCAACTTACAATATTTTCATCAATTCAATGATTTTTCACATTTTGCTGCAACCCACTAACACCCCAACTATTGAAATGAAGCGGCTGGCATTAGAAGAAGATCGAATAAGTTCATTGCCGGATTGCCTACTCGTTGAAATCCTGTCTCGTTTACCTGAAACAAAATACGCCATTAGAACATGTGCTCTTTCCAAAAGATGGCACCATATCTGGCCTCAGCTTTCTAATCTTTCTTTTACACATCCAACTGACCGTAATGTCCACCAATTCTATTCATCCCTTGAAAGAATCTTAGAAACTCACACTCAAGTCAATAAGCTCAAACTGCATGCCGTGTACGACGACCAGTTTGATGTCAGCGACTGTATTCTTAGTGCTATTAGTCGTAATGTTCAAGAGGTTGATTTTTATATAAGTCACGGGTATGATCTTTGGACTTGTCAGGACGGTGCGTTTATTTTACCTGACTTTTTCTTCACCTGTTCAAGTTTTATCCGTGTTAGTGTGCGTGGGTGCGTATTTACACAAGAAGATATCATTAGTTGGGAAAACCTTAGGACTTTGCATATTCAAGCCTTTTAGACGAAGATATGCTTGAGAATATTTTATCCGGATGTCCTCTTTTGGAAACTTTGGAGTTGCTTTGTAGAGAGGGTGTTAATCGGATTGATATTACTACTAACAAGAGTGTTAAGAACTTAGGGTTCTTTGAATACCGAGGGGACTGTAAGGATGTCATCCAAATCAATGCTCCTTATATTTTGACACTAGCAATCAAAGGGACATTGATGTTGAAGGATCTTATGCTGCTAAATGTGTCTTCACTNTAACTTTGGGAATTTGTGGTTGGTTTGGATATGTGTCACTTGTATGAATCACAACAATTCCATTTTCATTTTGACTTGATAACAATCAATTCTCATTATTCGTTTTCTTTTTGTTGGCAGACTTTCGTTCGTTTATAAGGTTCTAGGATCAAGTCTAAATGTAACATACACTATTTCACAGTTTCAATAATAGTATTTCATTTCTCAAGTTCTTATCTCTATTTTACACAGTTTTATTTTCTTGTATCAATGGTGAATTATAGCCAAATTCTAAAACGCAATTGGCTCCAAGCCAAGCCTGTGAAACCAAGCCTACATTGGTATCAGAGCCATGCTTCTGATTCCTGGATGGGGCCAATTCGACATGATCCCACAACATCTCAAAACCACACTCAACCCATGCAGAATGATTTGTCAACTTGGGACAAATACAAACCAAGAATTTCCCCTGAAGGAAAGAGAATGCTAAAAGAAAAAGTGGAAGAGATCATCTCTTTCAATTCGAAGAAGTTGCAAAAAGGAAAAATGGAGGGAAGCAGTTACAGACAAAAGGATAGGAGGCCTAGATGTTATGTGTGTAGAAAACGTGGGCATGTGTTTAGAAAATGCCCAAACAGACTAGAGAAACTACCTTTCTATCAAAACACAAACACACACACACCAGAACCTTTGAACATCACATCAATTCACCAAGACACAAACATGATTCCTTCTTATCAACAAGATCATGAAAAAGCAAAATACCAAGAACAAGTCCATGTTCTCACAGACTTTATGGTAGATGGTTCTGACAAGGATGGTTGGGACAACATTTGGTATGTGAGTTCTGCCTATAAAAGACATATGTCTCCTATGAAACATCTGTTTAAAAGGATGTTTAAAAGATTCAAAGTTGAGGGTGTAGAAGAGGATGAAAGGAAATTTCTCATTTCCTATGGTGTGGGTGAAGCAATGGTAAACACTGGAGAAGGAGAGATCTTGATGGAAAATGTGTTATACACCCCTGAGATAACACTGAATGTACTAAGTATGGAGCAACTTGAAAAACAAGGGTTCATAGTCACATATGGCACAGACAAATGTAAGTTGAAGTACATGTTTGATAGTTTTGAAAATAATACAAATGATGATGCTGTGATGGAAGAACAAAGTGATGAGAGCATAATCACCAGTCACAACAAATTCTTGGATGAATACTTCAAATCATTGGACATAGAGGAAGAATGTTCACTGATTAAAGGGCTGGAAGATTTGCACATGGAACAACAGAAGGATCATGACTACATAGATCATGATTACATGAGTTTGAATGGTACTTTGTATACAATGAAGGTCAATACTTTTCCCAGACTTATCTCTTTCTTAGATTTAATCAAAATAGATAAGTTAGTGTATGCAAATTGGGAAGTATTGAGCAAAAGGTTTTTGGAAATGCTTGAATGGTTTTACATGGGATTTATGAGGCAGTGCACAATAGGACCTTTACCACCCATCATTGGGGTGATTAAAGTAGACATGTTAGGGCTTTATAAGTTTGTTGATGATCTGGGTGGATATATGCATATCACCCTCAACAACAAATGGTATTTAGTTGCACAACTCTTGGGTTTGACAAGTGATGAACAAGAAACAGTAAAAGAATGCTACAAAGAATATATTGGCATGGTGAAAATCTATTATGAAGATGCACTTAGAGCAAAGCAAGGAAAGGCAGATGTGGAAGAAAATGGCAAAGGGATTGCAGACATTGAACCACAGCCTGATGCAGATTTGCAAGATGCAATGGATGAATCACCAAAGAAAAGAAGCAGAATTGAAGGAAAAGAAGTCAAGGAAGAAAGCAACAAATCAAGTCAATGCACAGAGGAAGACAGTGATGATTTTGTTATCATTACTTGAAAAATCATGCAGCAAGTTAAATTCACAACATTCAATAATTAGGGAAGAGATGTAGCCTAGTAATTATTGTTTATGTTGTTTGGACAAAGTTTAAATTAAGTATGTTATGTATTTAAGTCGTATGGGTCAATATGTAAAAGTAATGGGTTGGGTTAAACCTTAACCCAAACACTCGTTATTCTAGTTGGTAGTTATTTGACAGTTATATTGGTTAGAGTGAAACGTTGCATTGGTTCATATGTAAGAGTCACAACGTTTCACAATGTATATAAGGTTCTAGGATCGAGTCTAAATGTAACATACACTATTTCACGGTTTCAATAATAGTATTTCATTTCTCAAGTTCTTATCTCTATTTTACACAGTTTTATTTTCTTGTATCAGTGGTGAATTATAGCCAAATTCTAAAACGCAATTGGCTCCAAGCCAAGCCTGTGAAACCAAGCCTACAGCACCTTGTACCTTTTTTAACATACAAGTATAGGTTAGTGTGTGATGTTTGGTTGTGAACCTTCTTATTTCTTTACTTACGGATCTTGGGGTTTAGTGGTGTGTGGGTCACTTAAGATGTAACTGTTGACTTTTTACTTTTAATGTCAAACTTAATGGTGTTGAAATCTAACATTTCTATAATTTGTAGCTCTACATTCGCGATGTCTTTTTGCATAAAATTATAGTGCTTATACCTGTAATTGTGGTTACATTTTTGTATAAAAAGCGACTAAGTTTTGGCTAATATGTAATGCAGAAAAATAATTAGTTTGACTCTTAAAAGTCAATGATAAGGAAGAGGAATAAATCAGAAGTTATCTCTACACCCTCTTGACTTACCATTATGGTAGTTTTGTCCTTTCTATGTTCAAGGTCCATTTGATAATGCTTACTAGTTGCTCCTCAAACACATGACTTACCATTATGGTCATTATGTATTTTGAGCTGGTTTATTAGGCCCGAGCTTGAGCTCGATAAAAGCTCAACTCGATCAAGTCAAGTTCAAGTTCAAGTTCAAGCTCGAGTTACATTGTTAGGAATGCTTCTAAACATTATCAAGTCTTGGTCATCTAATTATGTAATAGGTTGCTTTAGATTACTATTTACGTTACATTCTAGTATGTTTTACATAGTTAGGTTTATGTTTACATGTTTGACCAAGGTCTAAGGGCTATATGTGTAACAATGTCAAAGTCATGAGAAGCCCTAGTCTACTAGTATAAATACTCTTGTAACCCTCCTTAGAGGGTGTTGGTTCTCTTAGTAATTCATAGTCTTTCATTTACACACACAAGAGTTCCTTCCACTCTCTCTCTCTTCTTTCTTTATCTCTCTAAAGATTATATGATTCTATGTTACAAAATGGTGACATAACAAGTGGTATCAAGAGCCAAGGGATAATATAGGTTGTTTTACGTTTGTTTTGGTAGAAATACACTAGATTTAGGCTAAAAATTGAAGCTGATTCGAGTTCTTGTTCGTTTTTATCGAGTTAGTGCTGTTTTTATCGAGTAAAGCTTTATTTTTTCGAGTAACGGTAGTGCTGTTTTTGATCGTTTTTATTTTTTTTTTGGTAGAAATACACTAGATTTATTTTTTCAGTCAATTACAATGGAGTGATACCTTATAATTTGGAGTTCTAACTGGTATGGCTGTACCTATGGTAACCTCTTGATTGTTCAATACGGCCTTGGGAGGATATTGGACAATTAAGTATGACTAAGTAGGAGGCCTAACTGGTATGAATGTACCATAAAGTAGGGTCCCCATTGTGAAGGGTAAATGGTCTTGAAGGATAATGTATGATGAATGGAATAGAGAGGTGTGAAAGTTGAACCTTCTTGGTCTATCCAATACATCATCACAGGAGGTAATGGATTGTCATTATGGAGGGAGTGTGTTCATAAATAGCTGAAGCCTTCCATTAAGAGGGAAATGTAAGCTGTTTGGCAGAGCCCCCCCCATTGATGGGTTATGGGTGTCTAGTGATGCCACACTCCATTTCTATCTTGCTACTACTGTGGTGGAAGGTTGAGTGGCTTGGTAGATTGGAGATGTGAAAATGTAGCTAGATGGTAGGTGCTGTTAAAGGTGAATTGATATAAAGAGTATGGATGAGAAAGAATGATAAGGTGAAGTATGAGATTTTCTCTGTTTCTGTTTGTCAGAGTTTAGTGTGATCAGACATAGTTTGTAGAAGTGTCTGATATCGGATAGTATTGTTTAGTCTTGTGTTTGTTTAGAGTATATTTCAATTCCAAATATTGTTTCTTATTTCTTATGTTGTAAATCTTTTGGAGATTAATATAATACTTTCACGGTTTCACCTTTGCACAAAAAAAAGAAGGCGAGACCATGATGTGAGGTATATCTAACCTGAGGTGGTGAAATTTACCCAACATGACCTGTTTTTGTTTAAATTGGTTGGAATTGCCAGGTCTAGTTTTGTCACATGAACACAACTTGACTTTGCTCTCTAAATTGTCTAAAGTACTGCAACATAAAATGTTTCGATATGCAACAAAAATGGCAATGAATGTCGTATATAAAGATGAAGTGATTGAAAAGATATAACGTAATAAATTTGGTATTAGAAAAAGAAGTTTATGTAACGAGAACGCGTGAAACTTCTTTTGAAAATGTAAATCAACCGGCTTATGATGGGTAGTTAAAAAGAAAAGAAAAATTGTATGGTAAAGAACTAAGAAGTGAATTAAAAGAAGCAAATAAATAGCGAAAGGACCAAAAGCGTGATTGTAAAATAAAGTAAGAAGGGGTAAAGTGTAACTTGATAAAGTATATATATATATTCACCCACCCGAAACAATACGCCGGCAAATCGATTTTCTTAAATCGACATATATATTTTTGTAACCCTGTTATTATTATACTTAATTTAAATGGAGAAGGAGGAGAATCACAAATCGATTGAAGCAAACAATGAATATAAACAACAAGATCAAGAACAAGCAGATATGGATTTGAATCTTGATGGCGAGATATCACCAAATAAACGTAAACGAGGAGAAAGAGACGATCTTGATCTTTGCTCCATATGTCTTAAACCTTGGACTAGTGTACATCAAATGAGGTATCTATTAATTATGTTCATATACTATATGCTACTACTGTATAATTTTTGTTAGTAATATGCCATTCTCTTACCATAAAGCTAATTGTATTGGTGATTATAACCTTCGAATATCAGATACCCTTTTATTTAAAATTGAGGCCTTTACATCACTGCCTCATGCCTGATTTTTATCTTGGTTGCAGCACAATGACCCGGTTTAGGCATACAACAAGTCATGTTAATATATTAACGGGATGTAAAACTAATTGCTTCTTGTTAGACTGAAATTTGAACACGCATCTTCCTGATATCTAATAGTCTAGTGAGTGACCGTCGTGCTTCGTTTGGGCTCTTTCTAATTTACACTATTGACTATCTTTTTCTTTTGTGTTATGACTACTGCAGTTGTCTTCCTTGTGGGCACATATTTGGGATGTCATGTATAAAGGAATGGATGGAAGGCCGTTCCTCTTACAGGGTATATATCACACCCAAAAATTAGAGGTGCCAATTTAAGACCCATTTGAAATGGGTCCTGGTTGGGTAAATATCTATTCGAGTTTGAGTCTAACTGGTCTACTTAAATATTACACTTAAATATTACAGATGAGTGTAGTTGGTTACTTGATATAAAGTGCTAATAAAAAAACTTGCCTTTTGTTTTCACCTTTTTAAAAAGTTTTGAATAAAAAAAAAATGACCAAAACCTATCTAGACAAGACCCATTTAGACCCATGTTTCTAGAAGACCCATCTAGACGGGACCCGTTTAGACCCAAACTCATCTAGACCCACCTCTCCGCAAAATCAACTCAATCTTACCAAAACTTTGATTCTCATCTTACTCTTGTGTTGAATAATTGTTGTTAGTGCCCTGAATGCTTCATCTATTTCTCACTTAAGAGTGTTAGGCTTCTTTCTGCAACTCGCCTTTGCATTCCAGCTGATCAAAAGGTAAATAATATCTTTGTTAAAAGCAAACCTTCAATTTCTTTATATATACCGTGCAGTGTCAAAGCATATTATATATTCTATTTTTGCAAGTCTTGTTTTTCTAACTCGCCTTCCGGTTGTAAAAAAAACTGTTTGAAACAACAGGCTGATGTTTTGGCACGCCAGAAGGATGCTATGAAACGCCGGACTGAATTATTGAACAGGAGGGCTAATGCACAACAACAGGCTGAGGCATTGCGATGCCTGGCTGATGCAGAAAAACTGGCTGAGGCATTGCAATGTCGGGCTGATGAATATCTACGGAAGGCTGATGCATTTGGGCAGCAGGCTAAAGCATCGCGTCAATGAGTTGGCAAATATACAGCAAGTATTAAGCTTTTTAAACAAAGACGAAGGATCTCCGAGGAATGAATGTGCTACAATTGACTACTTGTCAAAATAATTGATAGAGTATCTATTTTATTTTTCTGAAGGAAATGATAAAGGTTATCTTGCACTATTATGTATCGCCATTACGATGATTTTATCTATTAAGGGTTTTTAGATAGGTTACCCAACTTTCCAATTTCATTCGCATAAGTTACCAAACTTTCGTTTTGTTTACTTAGATTAATGAACTTTTGGGAAGCATACGCCTCTATATTTTTAGTGTAATCCGAGTAACCTGAACGCATAAGGGTGGATTTATATGATTTGTTGTGTTTGTGTGCTAAGGAGTTATAAGGTTGGAAAGATTGAAGATGCGTATTATTTTGGAGAAGTATCAAGTTCTTTGGTTGGTAACTGGAAGGTTTTTTTTTAGACGAGAAAAGGTTGGATGAGGACGTTTGAATAGGGTTCAACTAAATTAGGGTAATGAAGAATTTCTATTCTAAAGGGTGTAGGGTTTGTTGTGGATTTGGGTTGGACATTGAATGATAATTATGAGCTTGCTGGATTTTTTAAAGTTGTTGCGAATTTTTAATTAGCATATGGGCTAAATCCGAAAACTTTGTTAATTAAATTGTGATGTTGGGCTTATATAACTATCTTCACAATATTACCGTGTATTGTTTTCATATTTTTAAAGTATCGCATCATTCACATGTGCACCCTACTATTTTTATATGAAATAGTTTGTTTTTACTTAAAATCCCGCTATTTGTATAGTTATTGTCACAAAATGCATTTAGCTCGAAAACATTGCTCGCTAAAATTTTAATTACAGGGTACGCACCTCCACATCGCGCGAGTATTCTGCTAGTATTTAAATAACTAAATCTATCCATCTATGTATTCTAATATAATGCACTTTTGTATCACCTAATGAAGCACCCCTTCTGACGTGTCTTGAAGGAGAGAGCATTGATATTTGGGCTCAATTTGAGAGTGACCCAGTCGTTCAGAGGTGTGGGTTTTTCTAGACTCACTTTGGTTGGTTTCTTCAAATGGCCCAAGCGACTAGCGACCTTAACAAAAATGCGACATGTGGCACCACAAAAACTAGTGCCTAATCATTTGTGTAAGCGTTACTTTTGTGCTACTTATCGCTAGCGACTTTTAAAAGTTTGAGCGACTTCTAATAAAATTGTTTTAATCTTTTTGCTCCTTCCCAACACTTCCCATCACCACCACCCTCTACCACCACACAACCATCACCACCACCCTCCACCACCACCACCAACCACTACCACCACACAACCACAACCACCACCACCACACATAGCTAAACCATGAATTTGAACATATGAAAATACAGTACAAACATATTCAACAAGATCAAATAAGCATATCTCAACCATGAGTCATGAACAATTAGCACAAACACACCCTATTGGAAAAATGAAGAACATCATGAATCGAGTAACATGCAAACTGTTTTGTTGTAACAATTCATTAAGGGCGAGTGTTCTATGATACATTCTAAGCAGAACCCTTTTGGTTAATTAGATTCAAGTAATCATAATAAAAAATACCCAAATTCGAACCAAGAACCCTAAAATTCGAAGATCAATCATCATTTCATGTTAGTTCAATTAATTTAGAGTGAGTGTTCTACTAATCCGTCTAAACAAAACCCCTATGGTTAATTGAACTCAAACAATCATTCATGACAAAACCCAAATCGATCTATAAGCACTTATAATTCGAAAATCATTCAATCACGTTTCCGGGTATGATTGTTTGTTAGAAACATGTTAAGCATAGATGTATTAACAAAACCCACTAACCAATTTAATAATATGTATGGTGGTGGTTGTGTGGTGGTAGAGGGTGGTGGTGATGGAAAGTGTTGGGAAGGGGTAAAAAGATTAAAATAATTTTATTTGAAGTCGCTCAAACTTTTTAAAAGTCGATAGCGATAAGTAGCACAAAAGTAACCCTTACACAAATGATTAGGCACTACTTTTTGTGGTGCCAGATGTCGCATTTTTGTTAAGGTCGCTAATCGCTTGGGCCATTTGAAGAAACCAACCAAAGTAGGTCTAGAAAAACTCACACCTCTGAGCGACCGGGCCATTTGTAGAATTGCCCCTTGATATTTTCGGTAGGTACAACCGTACAATCTCTGTGAAGCCACACATAAACCTTATTCAACGATTTTGGATCTGTACATTCAATCCATTGAAAACTTTCCGTTACACCATCACAAATCAGTCGCACCTTTAAACAATCAAACGCGTTTGATATTTAATGTGATTTCAAGAAATGGTTTCGGTCAGTTCTCGAGTTATTTCATTAAAGAAAAGGGAAGGAAAGTGAAAAGGTTTACTCCGGCATTGTGTTTATGTTATTTTCTAATTTTTACTAATTTATTATTGCCAAAACCCTAACAATTCTTTTTTGGGGAATCTGTTTTTTGTTTAGGATTATAACATATTTCAATGAATTTTAATATTGGAAGCTAATTATATAAAAAACCTTCTAATAATCTTTGCACTAATTTTAGGAACTTTGTAAGTATAAATTGAGGATGGCTTTGGTGATAGAGGTACACATCACAATTAGTTACCTCACTGCTCAATATCAATTAAGAGAATGGCTACGTTTGTTTCTGGGTATATCAATGATTTGTCATGTGTTAAGGACAACATCAAGTTACGAGTACGCATTCTTCGTACTTGGATGCAACCTATGTTTAGCAAGCCACACGTTATCAATATGGAGATGATTGTTTTCGATGAATAGGCAAGTTATCACTTTATATTTGGTTCGTTATAATCTTAGCATTGCATTTTAAAGGTGAATGGTTCTTTATAATGTTCCACCAATGCATTGTGTATTACATTTAATGGTGTGACGATGGGAAAGTTTATTGATACATTGCCTGTTTTTAGTTATAAGTGCATTGTGTGTTTGGTCCAACGCAATGTGTATATCAATACCTTTTGTATGCCAGAATACATGGATGCAATCCAAGGCGAGGATGGCTTTGGTGTATGGGTTCAAACATCAATTATAAGAGGGCAATGCTGTCACGCTTCAATGGTATAGTCTTGGCGAGATCCAACCTAAGTTCCGAATAGTTAGAAAACCTATGCGCCTTAGCCTCCTTTCGAATACAATAATCAAAAATGTACAGATTTTACTGGCTCAATGTATGGGTTTGACTTTCGACCCTTTAGCACCATCACTTCTCAAAGAACAAAAGAAGTTGGCTAGTTTGGTATGTAAATCATATTCTTTAAAAAAATGGTCGTTATAGATGATGTTATGTGAGCCATTTAAATGTTATGTAAAGCAATTGACAAGCATTTCTTTTTTTAACATTATGCAGATGTGATAGGCCAGGTGGTTGCGTGTGAAGAGCTTAACAACTATTATAAGAATGGCAGGGCTAGGAAGAAAAAACCCATCACGCTGATTGGTGCTGAGTAAGTCACTGAATATATAGATTTAGTGTATGTAGATGCATCTTTTAAATTACTCCCATAATATTTAAAGGGGCACTGAATTGAGTTGTACATTGTGGGGTACTTTTGCTCAAGAATTCTCTGACTTTTTGAACTAATGCTCTGATCATGGTAAGATCATTGCAGTCGTCCAGCTGGGAATGATGAAAATCTGGGATGGTACGTGCAACTTTAGTGTTAATTGTAGCCAAATCATATTGGTTTGGACTAAGTTTGTAGATACGCAACATATCTTTATCTTTACTACATATAATGTAAAAATGGTCAAAGGTAAAAAGTGAAATAGTCAAGATTTGTGAAAAGTTGAAATGTTGAAAACTTAATTTCGGTATCTATAACTCTATAATAAACGAAGGTTTTGTACAAGTCCCCTAAGCGCGCCACATTAAAAACCCAATTAATATTCATACGTGTTCTTCCTTATTTAGATCGGATGTACAAGAGGTTTGTTGCAATGGTTTTTGTCAATCAAAAGCAGAAAGTCAGCCCGATTTGTGAAGTTATTTTTGTAAAGTAGTAATGGCGCTTATTGATTGTTGATGCAGTTACAAAAGAGCCTTCCTCCTTACGTTTCGCTGTGGATATTTTTGTAAAGTCATTGATATCGATTTGGAGATGCCAGTCCATTTTGATTTCGTTATTGTAAGCTCTCTATTTTTTTTTTCACTTTTCTTTGTGTTGATTAAATTGTTTTGTTGCATACTTTCGTTTGTGTTGATTAATTATAATATGTGTAGTTAAACAGATGAAATGGGTTTTGTATGTTTTTGTGAAAAAGATGAATTCTTGGTGCCTAAATAGATTGATTATGATTTGTGTTGAAAAATTTGAGATTTAGTAATTAATTAAATTTGATTAGTTGTTATGATTGTGGGTTTATTGTTGATTTTCAGATAGAAGTTGAAATCGTGGCATTGTTGTTGTTGTGGCAGAGTCGATGGAGTAGTGTTCACAGGTTCTTCGACATATTGTTGATTGAAACTTCATTCCGGTCATGGTGGCATGATTGATCTTATTAGGTAATAAAGATTTCAGGTTAGGGTAGCATTTACAGAAGTTATTCTTAACATAAATTAATTTTAAGCTAAATTTAGTTTTATCAAATGAGCATATAAAGGAAGTGATGTTGCATCTACAATCATCGGGTGTGTGTACCATCAGCAGGTTACAAAATTTATGCATGTGTATGATATACTCCTTTTTATGGCAGGTTAATGGTGAGGATGAATGGTCATTCGGGTTTTGCAGCATCATAACATTGGCTTAGGTCACCTAAAAAAAGGAAAAAAGTTACGGTTATTATGAAGTTTCTTTAAAAAAGTTACGGTTATTAGAGAAGCAGCCAAGGCATATTCTTATCGGTGACGTGGCTGCTACATGTGCGGGATCAAAAGCAGGTGCAACTCAAGGTAAATAAGGTTCTTTCATTATTTTTTATGTTTCGTAGTTTTCGTGGTACTCTGTGGTTTTGGGTTAAGATTTTATCATGTAGTTGTGTATGCATTTTTTTTACAGTCAAGTTTCACATTTAACTTTTGCCTTTGTTTTTATAGGGAATATATAAAAAATGATGCAGAACCATCCTCTACATCTGTGCAAAGTCGTCTCGGTCAGTTGTAACACACAAAACGTGACCAGCCCTTTATTCAGCAGTGTTGCAGAGACTGAACATGTAGGATCAAGTAGAGCTGAAGATCAAGGTGAATAGGCATTTTTTAGTTGTTTTACTATCGCGACGTGTTTATGTCATTGGGATGCATTCTTTTTACAATCAGGTTTCAATTTCAACTTTCATTACGGTTTTTATGGTGTACCTTTTTCAGTAGTAGTTTTTTCGGATGATTTGAGGTATACATCTCACTATCCACAAACCAATACTATCACATTTATCCTATAGCGGTGTGCAATTGTGTTCCATTGATGACATAGCATCCGAATTAATAAAATTGTTGATGCTCAGAATATAGGTGATTTATTAAGGTTTTCTAAGAGGTTTACAGAGCTGTGAGTAATGAACTCAATGTATTAGATTAACTGTCGAACTACTGTAATAGTGTAATAGAGATGTATCCTAAGTCTTCTTCAAAAAAACTGTTTTTTTAGTAGTAGGTTGGAAAGGAAGACTCCTTCTGAATTGAGAGTGACCATCTCTACTTTGTATGTTGGTTTATGCTATTCGATAATCTAATTGTATGACCAAAGAGAGTACCTGTAATAGTGAAAAACCATAAAGCGCAATGGATCAGCATAGGCATATGTATCATAGTGAAAAACCATAAAGCGCAATGGTATCATAGTGAAAAACCATAGTGAAAAACCATTGCGCAATGTTTTATGCTACAAGATAACTTAATTAGGTTTCTTATGTGATTATATATTTCATGATCATTATTAATTTCTTAATCCACCTCTAATATCAAAGGATGATACTGTTATCCTTGATGGGGCTGGTGACAAGAAAGGAATTGAAGAAAGATGTGAACAGGTTTTTACTCCAGAAGCACAATCTGCAGCTGATACAGAGGGTATTACAGGTACTCTCTTTGGTCATACATATGCCATACTATATCAATTGTTTTATGGTTTGGCCCTATATGTATATGTAGTTATTATGTGATAATTTTTCTTTGTGATAGACAACATTAGCTGGAGATAGATATGCAGCTAATACAGAGGGTATTACAGGTACTCTTTTTGGTCATACATATGCCATACTATATCAATTTTTTTATGGTTTGGTCATATATGTATATGTAGTTACTCCCTCCGTCCCATTTTATAAGTCCATTTTGTCAATTTGGGTTGTCCCAAATTATATGTCCACTTTTAATTTCAACCAATGAGAATGTTTGTAAGTGGGTGAGAATGAATTTTTATTGGTTAGTATTGTAAGGGCCCCACTTTCCTTAAACTTTGTGAAATATGAAAGTGGACTTATAATTTGGGACGGAGGGAGTATTATATGATAATTTTTCTTTGTGATAGACAACATTAGCTCTCAACTGAAGCTTCACAGATATATCACACTGGACGTGAATCAACGGTTGTAACGGCTCTTACATTATTAAAGTCCATTCTATTCCGGTGAGTTTGCTTTTATGGTGTTTTGGATACATTAACAATACTGCACCATCTTAGTATTTGTGGTGCATCTGACTTTGCTTTTATTTTGCTACATAGCTACCAAGGCCATGCGTCTGCCACTTTGGTGCTTGGTTGAGTTGATGCGACGGGCCCACATTACCAGCTTATCTTGTAACGTAAATTAATGTTAACAATTGACCAAGAATCGAACCACAATGGGTTTATCAACTTACTAGACATATTGTTTCCATATTAAGAAGTTAAACATGAACTCCTTTTTTCTTCTTTTAAGGAGAGTGTTGGTTGTTTAAAAGATATTGTTAAATACTTTCTTATAGAACACTTATGCCCACTGACATATGATAAAACCCAAAACCCCCCATTCCGTGTTAATCCTTACCAGAAAAGTACCCATTTAGACCCGTTACCATAGCTACCCAGTATGACCCGTTCCAGAAATAAATGTTTTTATCAGTACCTAATGTTCCCATTTTGAGGTAAGTCATTTATTTGATGTGTGATACACCCAGTTTGACCGGTTCCAGAAATAAATGTTTTTATTCATACCTGATGTACCCATTTGACGATTTAACTCACCCATTTTTTAGGTCCATCATTTATTTGATGTGCAGATACAATACCGCTTTGGTAGATGATACAATACGAGTTATCTCAGACTTGGTCAAGAACCATTGCTTAAGTAGCTTACTGTGTTTAATATAATATAAGTTTGTTTTACCTTATTTGACGGGCTTACAAGCTTTGTGAAAAGATAATAACCTCATTTTTTTAATTGGTTATGTGCTTATTAACTTGACCTTATGATCCCACTATGTTCTTAGTCGAAGTTTATATGCTCATTCCATAATTTTCTTATGCAGACTCCTATGCTGTATGTTTACTCCTATGCAGATCCATTGCGCTTCTGAATTGAGAGTGACCATCTCTACTTTGTATGTCTACTCCTATGCTGATCCATTGCGCTTTATGGTTTTTCATTTTATCATATTTCGAATTTTCAAGAAATATCAATACAAACGTGAGTTTTCTCTTTAATTCAAATTAGATAATGGAAGTGGATAAGTCAATAAGCAGTGTGTCAATGTCTGAGTTTCGGGTTTCTAGATAAAAAGTTAAATTTTGCTATTGGAAAGTGTATGAACTTGGTCTTATGTTTGAATAGTAATGCTTTGGCATATGCTATATGCCTTATGTTATACATGTAATGTTAATACCATTTAGAGAAATTTAGTTTTCTCGGAAAAAAAGATAACCATTGGGACCTCAGCTTTGCCCAATTTACTTAGATTGGTCAAATGAATTCTTCAACGTTTCTTTTCCACCTAAGTTGTTACGAGATCTATACTTTCACCCGGATGTTAGGATTAAATATTGCTATAATTCACAGTCATGACATCTCCATACAGTTTTTTCTTATGTGTATAGAGTTCATGGTTGTGAGCGTTGTGGCTTGATTGCTATTGCTATTGCTAATCTAAAAAAGAACTCTTTCAAGTGCAGGATGTGCAAGAACAAAACCGACATTGTTCAAGTGACATGTCATTTCTCTTTCATTTTGTCTCTGTTGGTCAAACGAGCATTTCACTTTTTTTAAGTAAAAACATATTATTTTTGAATCAGTGTAATATTTTTTTCACATAATATATCAATATTCTATATATTGGGAAAAAAATGTTTTCTTTACCCTTAGAGTTTACTAGATCTCCCTGTGCCGGAAGGTCTCATGCCTGACCTCCACCCAACTTGCCTGGAAACATACATAACTAAATGCTATTTATGTGCAGGTGCATATTCCATACGCATGTAAACTGCTGCTCCAACATCCCATGTCCATGGAAATTGCGACTAGAATGCTCATGAAAGATGTCAAACAAGCAAAAGTCAACAAGGAGAAAGGCGCTTGATACCTGGAATATGTGTGTTTTACTTTTTTTTAAAGAGCACATCTGCAATATCTTATGATTGGTATTACAAAATTGTAATTTTGGACTTCTATCATTTCTTGATTGTGGTGGTGGCTCCTTTGATCCAGTTATAATATATTTAGTTCTATAATATTAACTTAGTACTTTAGTGATAAGATGGCTATAGAAATACTTGAAAAGATTCGTTTAAGGTGAGTTATGTTACCTTATCAAATTTTGTAATGTTGTGTTACTTTTCAATGCTATTTCTTTTAACAGTAAGATTAACATGAATCCTAATTATTACGGAATCTTGAACTTTATGTGAAAATGATCCTATTGTTTCTTTTGATTCCTGAATGTAAAATATGCTCATGAATGCAAAGTTCGATCGGTAACGATGGAAAATAATGTGTAGTGCATGTTAACAATTAATTGGTTAGTCCAACAGATTATGTAATGAAACAAGACTTCAAGTTGTTAGATTAGTAAGAACTTTGATTGAGGTGAAGATAATAAGAAAAAATCATTTTGTAAAGATGGTGATCACACCGAGGTTGAAATTTATTTTGTCTGATAATTGTTTACCGCTAAAAATCATAACGAAACAATATCCCATGTATGTTTCATTTGCTATGATAAATAAACAAGAGCTAATCTCACTCCAAAAGGTTGGTTTGTATCTGTCAGAACCATTTTCACACATGGATAACTATATGATGCCTTTTCCGGGGTCAAAAGCAAAAGAAGTTTAAAGGATGTCATTTGTGATACATGCACGTTTATTATTTTAATAGTTACAAACCAAATTTCTTATTGTATCATCGACATACTTACTATTTGATTAAAAAAATAACGGAATTTTTTTACATTCGTTGCATCTTTAAAGCAATCTTACTTGTGGGATCATTGCAAAGTTCTGAAGTTAACCGCGAACATGGGGCTTTTAGGAGTCCACGGCATGGGAATTGGATATCAAATCGAGTAGTGCTCGCACCAATCATTTGCTATTCAAGACAATCAATTTTGGACGCGCCAACGCGTGGATGTTTATTACTTCAATTGTAACAAACTCAATTGCTTATTCAATTATTGACGGATTATCTCATTCTTTCTTTCATATATTAATCGAACATGTTTACGTTTTACTTTTCTTATCATCTCATTTTCTCTATCTCTCTAAAAGATCACCCGGTGTCAACGGGTCTATAAGCTAGTGTCTATATAAACAAACGAAAATTAATAGCAAAAATTAACTATTTATAGCAACAATTGTAAAGGAAACTATTTATAGCAACAATTGAATATTAACTTTCTGGCAAAATTGAAAATGATAACTTTGTTGACTTTGTGCAAAATTTATAGCAACTTTGAGATGATAACTTCCTTACATCACACGGTTTAAATGTTGAAACTTTTAATTAAGAACATTATCTTTGGCAATACTTCTTTACATCACTCGGTTTAAAGCTAATTTACGAACAAGGTTGAATTCTTTAAATGTAATTTATCTATCCATGGCAATGGTTTGGTTGTCAAATATTAAAAACAAGTTGACTAAAAAAACATGGCTGTCAAATGAAACGCAAATGAGTGGCAAAAAACATATTCGAAATTTTGAATATTTGAGACGCAAATTATAAATATAGGAATGATTTGATATATTGTATCCCATTGCCTTCATTGCCTATATAAAGAAACGAAAATGAAAATCACACCACAGTTACTAATCGAAGTCGAAGCAATGGAAATGAAAAATGAAAGAAATGTTGATGATGATCTTGAGGTTAAATGCTTTGCTTTGTGTTTGTTTTGACATTTATCATGCCTCATTCTTGTTTGCTTCTTGTTTGTGTAAAATATTACTTATTCTTTGGCTTTTATGGTATGTATCGTGTTTCTTAACCCTGCAGTAATAAAACATTAGAACAATAAGAGAATGGTACGCATAGGCCAACCATTTCAATCAGTTTACTCATTATTACCAGAAAGGCTTGGGAAACTATTTATAGTGCACCGTTCCTTACGTATTTATGACTGTATCGAAGATGGTTTATCCCTTTCTGACCAACAGACAAAGAAAAAAGGACGTTTTTAATGTCTTGAGAGTGACTGAACTATAAAACTATAGGTACAAAAGTGTGACTGAATAAAGATTTAATTTGCAGACTGTATTCGTCGAGAACATGCAGTTGAAATCAACATTGCTAAAAGACATTGATGAGAACCAACTTCCAGAAGTTTACGGAGGCAATCTATAATTGGTTCCCATCCAAGATAACCAATGTGTGTAATGTTGTGATTAAATATATTTTACGATTACCGTCTTTAAGTCTCAAGTATAGTGTATTGAAATTCTTAATGTCATGTTGCGGGCATCTTTATATATGCAACTTTGTGGTCGAATTAGCATAAGCTCAATCGTTTAGATTATGTATACAGCTATGGACATTTTAAATCTGGATAGTAAGTAATAAGGATACCTAACATTTTAAATCTCGAATTAGCCAAAATGGTTTATTATAGGGCGACTCGACTGATTTTAACTATATAATGTCTCTTACAATGATGGTAGATGCTAACCGATTTTGATATCTAGAATAATTTCACGATAGCAATAAGGATACCTAACGGACTGCCAACTACATTAGCATAAAAGTTGATACTTGATTAAGCTCAAATAACGGGTTAACAGCGCAAAGAACAACACACTTTCACACTTTGAGCGATCAAGAAATATACTTTTAAAGTTGCACACAACATGACAAGTGAAAACCTACTTTCAATTCATTACAATTTATATCAACTTTTGGTTCCGTAATACTTTATTCAAAAGAGATTTAAGTTTTCAAGTCACCCTTGTTGTCTAACATTTAGTGATAATCGATGTAAGATGTGATTTGCATATAGAAAATGTTAAGTGTTATTTTGTATACTACAACATCATTAAAAAATTGTTAGCTAGCTCCATATAACATGCATTTTATCTGCCAAAGTATATCAACATTCAATAAAACTAGACGAGTACCCGTACATAGTAACGAGATTTTATAACGGCATATAGTTGTAATGATCTTCTGGTTAAATGGTTTGTGTAACCAAACTATCACTAAAACCATCCGACACTATAAAATCCCGTTGCTATGCACGGGTACTCGTCTAGTTTTATCAAAAGTACCGAAATACGTAACCTACTAAAGTTATTACTTGTATCGCTAAGAAACTTTCAAATTTTGCACAATATACGCAATATTGACTGATTTTTTACTTGTTTGACCGGTTTGTAGGTTAATACTTAAAAAAACATACAGTATTGGTCCCGGCCTGTGGTATGCGTCTGTTTTCACCGGTCATCCTTTAACTTTTTTTCAGTTATAAAAGTTACAATAATGGTCCTTGTGGTTTGGGTTGACTTTCACCTTTAGTCCCTTGATTTTTTTTCACTTTTTCGTCTGTATTTACACGTGTAAAGTTCGTTTTTGCACGTTTTCGTCCATTTTTGCAAGTTTTCATCCGTTTTTACACGTTTTTGTCCGATTTTACACGTTTTCTCCCGTTTTCCCACTTTTTCATCCATGTTTACACAGTCCATCACCACAAACTANAAAAAAAAAAAAAAAAAAAAAAAAAAAAAAAAAAAAAAAAAAAAAGTTAAATTCCAAAAAACATATTTTCGAAAAAAATTTAAAAAATTCGAAAAAAATTTCAAAATTTTTTTTTATTTAAAAATTTCTAAAAAAATATTTTTTAGAAAAAAATTTTAAAAAAATTCTAAAAATATTTTATTAAAAAAATTCGAATAATCTTTTTTTTTCGAATAATTTTTTTTAGAAAAATATTTGAATAGAAATATTTTTTAGAAAAAATGTTTTTAAAAAAATATTTTTATTCAAATATTTTTCTAAAAAATTTTATTCGAAAAAATTTTTTATTCGAAAAAAAATTTATTTTTGATTTTTTTCTAAAAAATTCCATTTTTTTCCGAATATTTTAAGAAATTTTTTTCCGATAATTATTTATTTAAAATTTTTTTCGAAAAAAAAGAAATAGAAAATAAAATTTTGAAATAAAAGTTGTAGAAAAAAAAGTTTTTGAAAAAAGAATTCAAAAAGTATTTTATTTTTTAAATTATTTCTGAAAGAATTTTATTCTTTTGAAAAAATTTGGAAAAACAAGTTTTTTGTAAAAACGGACCAAAGGTGAAAGTCAACCCAAACCACAAGGACCATTATTGTAACTTTTATTACTGAAAAAAAGTTGAAGGATGACCGGTGAAAACAGACGCGAACCATAGGGACCAATAATGTATGTTTTTTTAAGTATTAACCTACAAACCGGTCATACAGGTAAAAAATTAGTCAACATTGTGTATATTGTGCAAAATTTGAAAGTTTCTAAGCGATACAAGTAATATCTTTAGTAGGTTACGTATTTCGGTACTTTTGAGAAAGTATGTTGCGTATCTACAAACTTAGTCCTATTGGTTTTTGAAATGTTGTGTAATGATAAACAGAATATGCATAAAACTTTTTATATTTGTTTCTTCATACACAGGAAAAATGGGCATATCGAATGGGTTTAATGCAACAAGGTTGTTCGGCCTGTTCAACGGCAAAGACAGTATCTCCGGCGATGAATTTGAAACTATAGATGCTTTTAGGCAAAGGTTTCTCAAAACAAAGTTTTAATAATCTTATTTGAAATTTCCATTGAGGGGAGAAGAATGCTTTATAAAAAGTTAGTTTTTCAGAAATTTTCTCATACCCCATCAATGCAAGATTTTCAAAAATAGTAGAATTTGGGAAACAATCAACACCTTCCTCATCTGCTAGTCGAAGATCTCTTCTACTAGATGATTCAGTGATAATTATTGCCTTGCCATCTACTACGGCATGTAACTGTACTTCCCAGTTAATAGTTTTAGCCACAGCAGTAGACCAGAACTTTAATACAGAAAACATATATAGTGGGATTGAAAGTTAACGCATACCTTATAGAATGTGCATTCAGAAAATCCACTATCTGTTCAAATCCGTCACTTTCTGTGGGTTTGGACAAGAACGCGACCATATTGTGTGAATCAGCAAACTTTAGATTCACCATTTGTGTTGGGTTTTGAGATTGGATGATAAAATTGATTTAGGGTTTGTAATTAGAGAGTATATTGAAGAATGAGATCGATTATTATTATTATTATTATTATTATTGTTATTGTTTTTGAAATGAATTAAACCCTTAATTGATGTATTTACGAAACATTACCCTGAACAACCCAGCAATAGTAAGCCAACAATAGTAAGTTATACATAGCGGCATTAACTTTGAGTCACGAACATTAACTCCAATTCCATTCCAAAGAGCTTGTCTATCATCAATCTAACACTTTTCTTTGTTTATCCTGCAAAATGTTAGTCCAAAAACCAAGAAAACACAAGCCATAACAATTTTCACAATGATCCCGGTATATCTAACTCTATGCCCTAGGAGCTCATTTTATAGATTATAAATATTCCTAACCGGCTTACAATTCTATGGAAAGTATTATCAAATCTCTTTTCTATACTTATCATATACTAAACTTTATGCACACGACATTCCATACATATCTTATAACCTAAACTGACTCAATAGTCTTAACTTTAACTCTAACAGTCTTAACTTTAACCAGCAACACTAAATATTCAGCAGTTGTAACTTTGTACTAGCAATACTAAGTTTGTACTAGTAGCACTATTACACTTAGCATATATTCTTTGTAATTCTTCAGTAGTACTAAGTTTGCACTAGCAGCATACACTTAGCGTATATTCTTTGTAATTCTTCAGTGGTACTAAGTTTGCAAGAGCAGTCTTAACATTACACCAATAGTAGTAAACACTTGGCATATTTTTCTTTGAAGTCCAAGAGCAGTTGTAATTTCTTAAAGCAGTAGTGATATCAATGTGAGCAGTAGCAACGTCAAGAAGCTTTAATCCCAACGTCAGTAGCAACGTAAGAAAACTGACAAGTTAGGTAAGAAAACAAATTTTTATTTAATTAGAAACGACTGTTAGTATAAAGGACTAACGTTGCAAACGTCGTTTGGTTAATGCATATGATCGTTTGGCGTATGCAAATGCATATGACATTCATCTTCATGGTCAAATTAAATAGGTTTTCCTTTTTATTTTGCATAAGTATGACATGTCATTTTTATGCAGGTTGTAGGATGGGGTAAAATGTAATAAAATATCAAGTGTACACCCTAAGGCTAATGACAGTGGGTCGTAAGTTATCGGTTGAACGAGCAAGACTGTGGGATGTTTTGGCAATATCGGTCGCCGGGCAAAAAAAAAACGAGAATCGGTTGAAATCTAGACCGATATTCACACTACAAACAAACAAAAATCTTACCATTTTTTCTTTTTCATTCATAGATGGTTGCATGCATATGTGAAGTTATCATAACAAAGCAATAGCATTGCAAGAAGTAGGAACCAAACACCTGAAATGTGAGATCATTTTTTGTCTTTGAAATGATAAAATGATGATTCTAACAGAATACGAAGCAATGGCAGTGCAAGAAGTAGGAACCAATTATTATATCAAAAATACTTCACAGATGGAGCTTAACAAAGCAATAGCATGTACACGTATATAATGGAGTTGTAAGTTGCATGCATGTACACGTGTATTTAGATATATATTTGAATTTAAAATGTTAAAAAAAAATATATGGGTCACCACTGCGAAGAGAGAGGTGAATATGGGTTGAGGAGAGACAAAACTGAGGTGGCAGCCGGAAAGATGATGCAATATGGGTTACCACTGTCAGTCTGTCACTAGCCTAAGTAAAAACTACTCGCCGCTATCTCTACAATCGAAATTCATGGTTTCTTTTTTCAATCGATCGATCCGTGTATCATAGTTGATTTAAAATCGTATGGAGACATATATAATTTTGGATTATTTTGTTGTTAAGGTGTGATTAGAGAAGGAGAGGAGGTTTGAAAAAAGAAAAGGACCGAAAGAGTGATTGTGATAAAGTGTATACCCTCCTAACACAATATAAAGGGGTATATATATACCACCCTAACAACTATGTTGGAGTCAATCGATCGAACTTTGTATATATCCATCGACCCGTTTGTTGTTGTATCATAGTTAGTTAATTTATATATTTATTATTCAAACAAGATGGATGAAGCCCAAAAGGAGGTAGAAAAAGATATGGGATTGGATATTGATGATGATGATGATGACGATGATGATTTTGAAATGGTGGAGAAGTTGACTTTACCTTTGGTCTCAAGGTGGATTTTCCCTTCTGATGGTTTACCTATATACGGATTAGAGGTACCCGTTATGAAAGAGGATGTTTTTATTCATGATTCCATGTATCGTAATGATATTGTTTTTGGACCAAGGAAAGATCCTCCCCCTCATGTCTTTGATCCTCCTCTTCCAACAAAACCACCTCCTCCTGCTCATGTTTGTTCCATCTGTTTCAAACATTGGACTATTCTCCATCACTTTTGGTATCTTTCTATCCCTTTGGCTTTTGATTTTTTCTCTTGTTCATGCTTATATATACATGGCTTGAGTTTAAATTACTTGATCCACTAAACTTAGACCTTGGCGAAACTGAATAAGACAATGTTTTTGGGCTTTCCGCACTTGTTAATAGTTTCCATAAAGGTTACATCTTTTATATGAATTTGCTTAAAATTTGGACATTGGTTTTGGGCTTTCCNCAACAAAACCACTCCTCCTCCTGCTCATGTTTGTTCCATCTGTTTCAAACATTGGACTATTCTCCATCACTTTTGGTATCTTTCTTTCTATCCCTTTGGCTTTTGATTTTTTCTCTTGTTCATGCTTATATATACATGGCTTGAGTTTAAATTACTTGATCCACTAAACTTAGACCTTGGCGAAACTGAATAAGACAATGTTTTTGGGCTTTCCGCACTTGTTAATAGTTTCCATAAAGGTTACATCTTTTATATGAATTTGCTTAAAATTTGGACATTGGTTTTGGGCTTTCCGCTATTCATATTTTGTACTTATTTTTTTTTTTGCAAATGTGTAGTTTACGTGCGTTGTGATTAGCACTTATATAAGACAATGCTTTTAAAGATTTTAGTATATTGATGAATGTGTTTAGAAAGTAATATTGCGAGAATTTAGTATAGTGAGGAATGTGTTTAGAAAGTAATATTGCGATACTGAATAAGATGTAATATAATGCGGTGTTTGCTGCAGTTAGTAATAATCATTTGGATGATGTGGAGTACTTGCCAAAGTTTGATTCTTTCAGGAAGTATTAGACTCATCAAGGGCATTTAAGTAATTTTGTTTAGCATTTGATTGTATATTTGTTCCTCTAAGGGGGTGTTTGGCAAACCTTTGAGAACGTGATTATTTGATTATCACGTTTTCAAAACGTGAATAATCAAGTTTTGGTGTTTGGTTGTAAACGTAATTATCACTGAATTTGCCTTCAAAACGTTGTTTTGGAATTGGAGGTAGGGACCTACTTTTTGCAAACGTCATTTGTGCAAACGTGATTTTTCCCCAAACACCCCCTAAGTGTCCAATTTGTTACTCCTATTACAAATTGGTTTGCTGACCTTTGAATAATGAATCATAAACAGGTAACCCCATAACTAGAAGTAGGAACACTAGATAAACTGGATAAAAGTTTGAAGCTTTGTTATTGAATACAGTACAAGTCTTCGTGTGACTATCTATCTATCTATCCCTTCGGTTTTTATTTATTTAATGAACCTCGATTGAAAGAGATATTAAAAAAAAATGTTGTAGACCCTTTGGCTTTTGATTTTTTATCCTGTTCATGCTTGTATAAACGGTTTAAGTTTATATATATCACAAGCTAAAACATTATGCACTTCTAAAAACTACCCTGATTTAGCAAACAGAAACTGATACTGACTCTACTCACAGTATTCAACAAGTTACAAGGCCTGCATAAATTCTAATTGCTTTAGATTTAGCAACTATGACCTTGATTAAATCTTTGTTCAGATTTGGCCACTCGTGTGTCAGTGGGTTCAACCAAACCCCCTGAAAGTCTCCAAAAAATTAACAGTACGTGTATAATTCCTGACTTTAGCACAATTTTTTGACTTGAACCCCCTGGTTTTGGTAATTTAATACTCCTTAGTTTGTTGATTTTTTAATTTTCTGATTATTTATTCTTAATCTTCTGTGGTACATTGACTAAACGTTTTTCCTCTTAGGATTGATAGAGTTAGAAACACTGTTTCTTGCTTGCAAAGTACACATTAGGGAATGTTTGGCATTGCATATTCGAAGTGGTAATGTGATTATTTTGTATCTAAGTTGCATTTATTGGTTTGTAGTGTTGGATATAATGAAACTAATTCTATAAACTAAGACAGGAGCAACAAAACCGATTTTTCGTTTTGTAATGGTCTAGGGACCATTTTAAATGTTGATCCTTGTATGATGAGAATCTTTAATAGATAAGTGACTTAGTGAGTTTCGGATATGTGAGGCAATGGTTTCATTTACGTGATTATATGAGGTCATTTTGCTTGTATATACTTATATAATCAGGAACGCATATGGTTCTTTCTCTTTTTGGCTTATTACGTTTTTTGCACATACACAACATATAACCTGTTTGGGGATATGGTGTTTGGGATTGCTTATCAAACCTGCTAGTGTTACGATTTGTGAGTGTGATAACTAGGTGTTGCTTTGAAACAGCTTATTCAGATAAGCAATATCAAAAGCAATCCCACAGACCCTTTAAACCATTATTGCAGCTTTAAAAAGAACATCTAGACACTATCTCCTACAGCCTTGTTCTATTTGTGGTAGCAATACACTATACACTAGAGTCTGCACTGCAAACTTTAGTTAGCGAGTGTTTGGCATTGCGATCATAAAGTACTTATGTGGCTATTTTGTTTTTAAATTGCGAGTAACGGTTATTAGTGTTTTGGTATAGTTAATATGATTGGTCATAAAGTCAGTTTAGAATAGCTGTAATGAGGTTGATGTTGATCATGTGACTATATATGAAGAATTTGTCAACTACTAAGGGTGTGTTTAGGATTGCTAATCTATGTACTGCATTATGATATAAGCAGTTTTGGTGCTAGGGTGTTTAGAATTCTTTTTTGAAACAATTAGTCTGGCTGTTTGGGAGTGAGATAACCTGGTGCTTCTTATTCAGAAAGCAGCCCAACACTTCCATATAATATTAATCTGATTGATGCAACAACAACAAATTTTCACAGTTTCAGTTGATGGTGTCTTCTTTAGATGCATATTACATTCTCAAGGTACATACATTTGCTCTTAACTTACTGCTATAACTGTGATCACATATTCTTTTAAGGTTTTGGGTTAACAAAAAGGGATGTTATGATTTATATACAGAAACTGTTCGTTACTTGCTAATGTTTAGTAATACGAAATTTCAATAGAACCATCAAAAACCTTTAAACAATTATGTTATGAACGTTGTTTGGAATAACATTAGATTCTGCATCAGAACCTTTAGTTAGGGTGTGTTTGACATTACATTTTCGTAGTGATTACGTGACTGTTGCTTTAAAGTCACATTCAAAGAGTTTTTTAGTGTTTGGGTAGAGTGAATCTGATTGGGTCAAATGAGTTTCAGTCTTTTAGATGGTTCATGGTTGAAACAGAAACTGATTTTGGTTATGTGATTATTTAGGGGTCATCTCACTTGTTAATACTCGTATATTCAGGATTTGTCATAGGGTGTGTTAGGAATTACTTACTAAAGTTGTGTACCCACTTATTTCTTTTAATGGACTTATAAGCAGTTTGGGATTACTTACTAAAGTTGTATTTCCACTTGTTAATATTTTCCACAAAGGTTTCATATTTAATGTGAATTTGCTTAGAATTTGGAATTAGGCTAATGTAATATCTTCTCTAAGGGTCAGATTCTTACATTCCTTTTCGCACATTGCTCATGAATTAATGAGATGCTGTGTATATACCTTTGCTTGACTTGGTAGACGCTTTTATGAATTGTCGCACATTGCTCATTAATTTACGTATGGGTTTTTTTGTTAATAGTTATCAAGAATATATTCCTGCAAGACAGTGGTTCCAAGTGGACAATATCTTACCATAATGGCACGGTCACTGTAAATGTTTGGTCCTTTTCTGAATTCCAGAATGAACCAGAACACATATACATATTTCTTGTGGATTGATAACTATAGCTTACGCTTGCACGTTCCTCGTATCTAATAGCCTAGTCAATGAACGCAACTGATTTGGGTTACTATTAACTTTACCCAATTAACTTTGGTCTTTGTTTGATATTTGCTGCAGCTGTCTTCCTTGTGGGCATATATTTGGAGCTCCATGTATACAGAAATGGCTTCAAACCAACTCACGTGGGACGGTGGGTTTGTCTTTCAGTCTGTTCACCATAATTTATTCAATTTAACCATGTTTATTATTCTAAATTCTGGTCTTGTCTTAATCAATTGTTTTCAGTGTCCTCAATGCAACATCTTATGCTCATTGGAGGATGTTAGACCTCTTTATGCAACCCCCCTTCGCATTCCCGCTGCTGATAAAAGTGTTGCGGATCAAAAGGTAATCAATCTCTTTGTTAAATTTAACCTTAATTTTTTTATATATATTTGTATATAATGTTGGTGTGAAAGCATTACTATTTTTTAATTTTTTTTTTTTTATTTTATTTTTTTTTTAAATAAGTTTGTGTATTAATCAAGTAACTCCCCTTTTGATCTCATAAAAAACTATTAAAATTTCATCCAGATATCCACTAGACGCTTTCCCTTCACCAAACAAGGAATAGTCACATTCAGAAAGTTTGAAATTGGACGGCGGAATTTTGCATTGAAAAAAAGGTCCGATGCGAAGAAACGGCTGGCTGGTGTTGTAGGACGGAAAAATGATTTGATGAAACGTCGGACTGACTTATTGGACAGGATGGCTAGTGTACTAAATCGGGCCAATGCATTGGAACAGCGGGGTGGTTCATTGTGTCGGGCTGATGCATTGCGATTACGGGCTGATGCATTGGGCCGGTGGGCGGATGAATATCTACGGCGGGCTAAAGCATGCGAAGAGAAGGCTAAAGCATTGAGTCAGAGGGCTAGAGCATATAATCAGCGGGTTAAGGCATTCGAGGTAAGATTGCACTATTTTTCTCGACGATACGACGACCTTCAGAAGAACACTACGCATTGTGCCGCACCTAATAAGGTAAGGTGTATATATATACATCAATCATTCAAATAGTCCGATTGGTTTTCCGATGTATTATATTATATCAATCAATAAATAATCATCGACCTATTTGTTGTTGTATCATAGTTAATTTATAAGAAATAGTTATTTTTAAGTTATTATTATTATTATTATTATTATTATTATTATTATTATTATTATTATTCAAATAAGATAAGATGAATAAGGAGGGTCACAAATCGCCGTTGGTGGATTTCGATGAAGCCAAAAACGAGAAAGAAGAAGAAGAAGAAGAAGAACAAGTACAAGTTATGGAATTGGATCAAGATGAAGAAGACGAAGAAGAAGAAAGTATGGATCTCAACGTTGAAACTGAAGAAGATATAGAAGAAGAAGAAGAAGAAGAGGAAGAGGAAGAAGAACAAGACGAAGAAGAAGAAGATGTCTATAAGGATTTGGTGTTGTTACCTGAGGTTACTAGCTGGTTTGATGATGTTACGGGTAAAACTGATCATGGGATACAAGTCATGAACGTTCGACTATCAACTGACTCTAAAAGATATGAATTTGATCTTTGTCCTATCTGTCTTAAACCTTGGACTCTTGATAAAATACATCAAATGTGGTATGTTCTTCTACTTTTTTTCATTATTATTATTATTATTATTATTCAATTTTTAGTTGAAAGTTGTCACATTTATTTATTCAATTGGAATATAATTAATGGCAAAGATATATAAGCTAATTGTATTGATCAAGTTAAGTATCCCTCACCACCATGTCTTCTAGTCAAAAATGCTTTTTTAAAATTTTCAGTTAGCTTTGGGATGGTCTATGCTCCTCGTCTTCACACTACTCGTTTGTTTTGTGAATTTAGGCTAAAACAACCTCACCTTGGGTCGGAACCCCCCCCCCCCCCCCCCCCCCCCCC
>LBNU01036650.1:241280-257600 GCA_014162995.1 Artemisia annua | reverse complement strand
GTGAGATGAAATTAAGCTAATGAGACTACTTTTGAAGCTATATGAGTGATTATGGAACTTAATGCTATGACAGTGAATGAAAAATGAGGTGAAAATGAGATTTTTGACTTTTTACTGAATGACCTAAGGTTTTTATGACCTATTTATCCTAAATGAACCTAATGTAAGTTGTCTAAACTGAAATTACCCCATAATAACCACAAGAACACAGAGTGACATGCAATTCCAAACACCCCTTAAAAGGGCAGTTTTACTAACTTATTGAGTTCTAAGCTATAAAACACCAAACTAATGATCAATTTACTAATGTTAACTCTAATTTGGACTAATTGATCAATAAAATCCAACCAAGAACACAGAAAACACAGAGATGCAAATTTGGCACAACTAGGCAGTGGAAATGTAAATATGAGCTACTGGACATAAGGGCTAGGCAAAATCACTAAGGTAACTTAAATAAGCAATATTAGACACAAATAAACAAGCACAACCACAAAAATAACACTACAACTAACAAGATCAAGATATGAGAGATTATACTAAAAATGGAGATTGGAACTTACAATGAGCCTTGTGCTCAAAACCAGGAACAAAGAGTTTCTAGCCCAACCTAATACCTCCCATGAGGTTCTAAACCAAGGTCATTCCAGAATTCCCTTGCTCCATGCTTTCATCTTCATCTTCCTTGATTTTTTTTTATTTATTTTCTATTTATTTGATTATTTTTGATATTTTTGAGATTATGAATGAAACAAGTTCCTATACCTTCTGGTCTCATAAAAACTCATAAGTAAGCTAATTTTAACTCAAAGGAACAACAAATAACAACTTTTAACTAGAATTAAGCTAGAATGGACATTTAAGTAAATTGAATGTAGAAACTGAATTTTAACAAAAGAAACTTGGATAATTGATTAAGTAAGCTTTGGATTACATCAATGATACTCAGAATACAAGTTTTAAGCCAAAGTGAACAAGAGAAATTCTGAAATTAGCTAAAACGACATCTAAACTATACTACAGTCTACTACTAACTACCACTTTCTTCATTCTCTGTCTTCCTTCTTTTATAATTGACAATTAGGGTTTAGTGGGTCCCACTTGAGCTTTCCCAGCAGTAAAATGAGCCATTAGATGGCTGAAATAGATCCTAGCCTTCCAATTGGTTTTGGCGGGAAAAGTTGTTTAATGCCAATTGCACTGATTGAGGCCATAGGGGGGGGTGCATTAATTGTGAGGATAGTGGGGGTTGGTTTGGGCGGTTGGAGGTGATGGGTGGCAAGTGGTGGTGGGATAAGGTGGTTTTGCAGAGGTGGTTTTGGTTCTGTGAGTGAGGGTGGTTTTGGTGGGAAGAAAGGGTAAAAAGGGTGGGTTTGACTGCTTATTTGACCCCGGTTAGGTCGCTCTTTGTGTGTGCGAGTGTTTTTTTATAAGTTTTTGTGGGGTATGTTTTTGGTTGTGACCTGAGTCGCCTTACTACGACCATTTGGTTATGTGTTTGGTCCTGATATCTAATAGTCTAGTCAGTGTGATTCATTCAGGCTCCTTTTAAATTTACACTATTAACTTTCTTTTTGTGATGATTACCACAGCTGTCTTCCTTGTGGGCACATGTTTGGAATGTCATGTATAAAGCAATGGATAGAAGATCGTTCCCGTGACAAGGTATGTATTTCGTCCACTGCGACTAGGGGTGTTAACGAGTCACTTTGGCCCAAAACTCGTTCTAGCTGTGCTTCATAATTTTTTAGCTCGAGTCTCAAAAATAAATTAATGCTTGATTAGTCTAACATGGCGAGCTTTAAAAAAGTAATATTCGGCTCAGCTCGGCTTGGCACAATCGAGTTTTAAACTTGAAATTAGTTAAGAGTGATGCTAGAACCACAAAAATTTTACAAAATGTTTTCCACACAGTGATGTGTCAAGTAAGCTTGTGGAAGTATTTAAGATTGCATACAATGGAGGGTGAGCCATCACCCTCCCATGTCACGCGCCACCCCCTCACCACAAAAAGAGGAGAGAGTGGTGAGGGAGCTCACCATTCATTTTTCTTTTTTGTTGTGAGTGTCTTTGGGTAGTTTATGAGGTATGTTTGTATAAACTGGGGTATTTTTGGGAGGTGAAGAGAGCGGTGACCATTGTGTCTAAAAGGTGAGGAAAGTGGTAATCAGCTGAATGATGATGTGGCGGTGAGGGTTATGTTGACCATTATGTCTAGCCTAAGAGAGAGAATTCAAAAGTAAGTAAAAGAATACCACTACCTATACAAATCATTTTGTGAAAAGTTTTGTGTGAATCTTTTGTGGTTCTAGCATTCCTCATTAGTTAAAATACACAAGCTTCGAGCTCAAGCACGAAAAAGGTAAATTTTATCGAGGTCGAGCTTAAACTCGTTTATTAAAGTTTATTCGAGCTAGAGTCGAGCTCGCCGAGTATTTATTAAACAAGCCTAGCTCGGATAAGCTGCAACTCGAGATCGTTTAAGATTAACTGTCACTGCTAAAATCAACTTAATCTTACCAAAACTCTGATTCTTCTGATACTTGTCTTAAATAATTGTTGTTAGTGCCCTCAATGCTACAAATTATTCTCGTTAGAGAGTGTTAGGCTTCTTTATGCAACTCGCCTTTGCATTCCAGCTGCTGCTGATCAAAAGGTAATCAATCTCTTTGTTAAAAGCAACCTTCATTTTCTTTATATACTGTGCAATGTCAAGACATTATTTTTTGCAAGTCTTGTTCGCCTTTCGTTTCTAAAAACTATTTAAAATATTTCATGCAGGCATCCATTAGACGCTTTTCATTCAGCAAAAAAGGGTTCACTACATTTAAGCAATATGAACGGGAACTGAGGACAAATGCATTGAACAATAGGTCTGATGTTTTGAAACAACGGGTTGATGTTTTGGGGCGGCAGAATGATGCTATGAAACGGCGGACCGAATTATTGAACCAGATGGCTAATGCCGAAAAACGGGCTGATGTTTTGGAACGGCAGAATGATGCTATGAAAAGGCAGACTGAATTATTGAACCGGGTGACTGATGAAGAAGAATGGGCTGAGGCATCAGAACAGCACGCTGATGCAGAAACACGGGTTGAGGCATTGAGACGTCGAGCAGATGCTTTGGGCCAGCGGGCTGATGAATATCTACGGATGGCTGATGCATTTGGGCAGCAAGCAAAAGCATTGCGTCAAGAGGCTAAAGCATTACGTCAACTGGTTGATTCATATCTGGCAAGTAAAAAGTTTTATAAACAAAGCTACAAGGAGTTTTTGGGTTTGCATGACAAGATGATCACCGAATAATGTGCTGCAAATGCTCTAGTTATTATATTTTCTTTTGTTTTGTTTGGAAACGAGTTATTTTTACCCGCGCTGGTCAAAATATATAAACTCCAAGATGTCAAAATATCAGTTACATTGCCATCTGAATCCAGTTTCTTATTTGATCGCAGCAGTACTAATTATGCGTTTGTCTTGTTAGCGCAGATATTTAATATGAATTCTATTTGTAAACATATTAATATCTACATGTCTTGTTAGCGCAGATATTAAGTATGAACTCTATTTGTATCATATTAATATCTACATGTATGTTAAGTTTGAGATTTTATATAATGTTTACAGCAGCTCGAAGACATTGTTACATGCGAACTCCGCCTTTCCCATTCTAGGCTTAACACAACGATTACTGTGGAAGTTGAAAGATCGACACCTTTGACAACATGGCCAGTCACAATCTCTCGTCATCTTTTTGCTTCTGTTTCAGTCATTTGCTTTTGGTACTATGTACTACTAATTACTTTGTAAAGACTAAAAAGCAGGGCCGTCTCATCGATTTAGGGGGCCCGGTGCGAAATCACAAATGAGGCCCTCATAATTTAAGTCTTTCACTCTTTTTATATGTGGTACAAAGTTTGTCTTCTATTTTTTGTATGTGATCCGGTTCAACTTTTATAATATTTAACAAAGACACTAAAAATTCAAAACGTTTATATATAAAACTATAAATATTAATGAATGTATACTAAATTGGGGGCCCCTTACAAAGGGGGCCCGGTGCGGTTGCACCACTTGCACATGCTAATCGCCGCCACTGCTAAAAAGTAAATGCAACTCTTGTCATACTTTTAATGTTTTATAAAGGGTTATTGAAAAAAATCTTCTTAGTTGGCGCGAAGAACCAAATTTTGAGCTTGACTTGTGACTGGGAAATATATGAACTTCAAAGAGCTCGTATGGCCTATAACTTATGAAATTCATGAGCTCGACTAGCTCAACATTTGTAATAATCAAGGTTTTCATTTGATTAAGATATTAAGTTTGACTTGTTATATTCCAGACACCGAATTATTGAGTAATTTGATCACATGAACCTTAGGTAATACGAGTAGAATAATTTTTTTTGGGTTACTATGATTTTCGACCTTTTGGTTGACTAATTCACGGGGTTTGAAGCCACCGCCACACAGACTCAAATCATGCAAAGCCCTCCCTTTTCAGGAAGTTGGTGTGACCACTTCAAGATTGTTTGCAACTAACAGGAATTGAACTTGATACCTCACACATTTTAGTGTGTTATGTTTATGAGACCATAGAATTGTTAAGAAACAATAACACAATTGTTCAAATCCTTTAAAACGAGTTTTGACCCATTTTTTTACCGACTTTATCGACATAGCTTGATCGAGTTTCTTACCAAGCCGATTTTTTTTGGCTGATTCGACTCAACTCACCTCGGTCACTCATCTTGTATGTTGTATCTCCGGTTATTCAGCCTTCTAATCCTAGTTTTACAACACTGTAAAATTATAATTAAGGTTAAAGCCGTCTAATACGAAGGAACTTTTATAAATATCCATTTATTAGTCATTAACTAGATAAAATACTACAATACCCAACAAACTTTATTGATTTTGTGTTGTATCATCAAACACCTGTTTTTAACCTGTAAGATCGGTGTCATCAGCCCATCTGGACATGCCACGTCATTGGTGATCATCTTCCTCAATTTTTTCGGCATCATACCAACCAATAGCACCCTTTTGATTAGGACAAATTTGTCTTAAGGGGGGTGTTTAGTTTATATTAAGAATCACTATGGGTATGATAATCAGAATGGGTTTTGTAACCCACCACCTTTGGTGGGTTTGGAAAATGCTTAGTTTTACGGGTTTGATTCTCATTTTTAATCACTAAACCACTAAACAAAAAACTAAAATAGGAATGAAACTCATTCCCTTATAGCCAACCCTCAAACCAAACTCCCCTTAGTCTTGTACTAGCATCGTGTATGCACCTCCATTACTCTTTTGGCTCAAACGTCATCTTTATAGCGATCGCGTTGACTTGATCGGGGGTCTGACCGGCCAGCAGAACTGTTGTAGAGCCTGTACCTAATGCTAGTGTCATCTGTACAAGGACAAAGCACTGTCAAGATCTTTTTGGTACATCTTAATTATATAGTGAAATTCGTGCTATTATCACATATGTGGGACGTAAGAATAAGGATGAGCAAAAGAACCAAAGAATCGGACCGGAACCGACAACCGGACTGGAACCAAGAAGAACCGAACTGGACCAGAACCGAATGTTTCGGTTCCGGTTATTGAGTTTGAGACTTTTCGGTTCTTAGGTCGCTTTGGTTCAGTTCCACCGGTTCTCGGTTTCGGAACCAAATACCCAATAATTCTAAAAACATGTAATATTTTTACTTCTTATACTCAAATTATGGATTTTGTATGCACGGGACAATAAATAACTAATACGGTTGGTTACCGTCATTGACCTATGTGGTCTTTATACATATGTATGTTGTACATATAGTATTACAATAACGTTTAAGAAGTACGCGTTCGGTAAATCGGCTTAACACGTTTAACGAACTGATGAGTAATGTGAAATGTCATGACTTGCAATGCAAGCCACTAAAGGGACAATTTGGTTTGAAAAGAAATAAGAGGAAAAAACTTTTATTGTTTTGTTAAAAATATAATGTGAAACTATAGAATGATTATTTATTTGAGTTTAAGCTTTAGTTGTTAAATGTTACTCGTATTTGTTTAAACGTAAATAGTTGCAAATGATTATATTTTTTTTATAGCCTTAATTTATTAGTGCGTGAGGATATTTTTTTTCTTTAGAAATTTTCTTTAGAAAATCGGTTCCTACCCGGGTAGACCCAAAGAACCGGAACCAGAATAAAAACCAAAAACTATATTCGGTTCGGTTCTCGATTCATACTTTTTACACAATTCGGTTCTCGGATCCATTAGTTCCGGTTCCGGTTCCAATCGATTCTGGACCCATGCTCATCCCTATGTAAGATCTTGAGAGAGCGAAAGGGTGACTAAATTTACGATAATATGGAAAAAACCAAAAAAAATTAAGTTTTGCGTTACCATCGATACACATGTCGTTAGGGCTGTAAACGAACCGGACGAACACGAACGAAGCCTTGTTCATGTTCGTTCATTTAATTTTAACCGGACAAATAAACGAACACGAACGCTTAAACGGACGAATTTTCTTGTTTATGTTCGTTTATTAAGAAAATGAGTTGTTCATGTTCGTTTATATTCGTTCATTAATACACTAAACGAACGCTAAACGGACATAAACGATCGAACATAAATGAAAATAGACAATCAAACATAAACTTTATTAAATTATGCATCTAATATTATTTTATAAGTGTTTTTTTTAAACAAACTAATTTTAAAATTATACAATTAAAAGATATGATATTCGAACATAAATATATAAAAGAACATAAACGAACGTTAACGAACGCATAATCGGACGTTCACGAACATAAAAAAACGGACGTGACTTTTGTTCATGTTCGTTCATTTAACTAAACGATCGTAAAATATTGTTCATGTTTGTTCATTTAATAAATAAACGAACATAAACGAATTTTTTACCGAACAGTTCATGAAATGTTCACTGAACGTTCAGTTCGTTTACAGCCCTACATGTCGTCGTTAAATATTGAGCAGGAAAACATTTCCGAGCCAAAATTTTGAAGGTAAATTTAATTTTGTCAAAAACTATAAAAAAAAATATTAAATGTTTTTATCCATGATAAAAGTCAAGACAAAAAGTCTTAATATATACTGAATATTAATAAAATAATATTCAATACTTAAAAAATAATATTATTTTAATTTAAATAGTTAAAATAAAATAATATTAAATAATTTTAGCCACGAAATTATTTGTGTTTAAAAAATAATATTTATTATTTATTTAAAATATTAAACTGAATATTAATAAAATAACATTTTCACGATTAACTGCGAAATAGGTAGTTTTAATATTTACTTATTTAAAGTAACTAAATTTTAGTAATAACATAAAATTTCCACTTCTAACGATGAAACGGTTTTTGCTAAAAGTGTCAATTCATTATTTTGATCGAACTTTCGTGTCGTAAGTCAAATCAATGTTTGAAAAGGTTTGAGCCACCGCTTTCTCGTCGCTAACGGTCGGTTCTAGAGTCAACCGTTGAAAAAACGACTATTTTGTCGTTTGGTGGACTTTTAGCAACGACTTTAGTCGTGGCTAAAAGTATTCATTGGCTAAAAGCCTCGATTCGATAGTGATGTGTTGCAAAAATGAAATTTGAAGAAGCAAGTTTGTATTTAGTTAGAGGAAAATATCCATGTTTTCCACAAATATTTTGTAAAAAGAAAAATAATAAAAAAAAAAATCACATTCAAATTTTTTTATTGAGTTTATTCCAAAAAATTCTTCACAAAGCACAAATCCTTTATTTCCTAACTTTACAAAGAAGATTACAAAACAAAATTTTGTTGTTTCCTTTGTTTTCCTTAATAACGCAAGAGCCTCCTTTCCCGCATATTTTGTATTTTCAATTGTTTTTTAGAGATTAATTTCCCTTTCAAATTTCTACAAAATTAGAGATAGAAAACAAGAGAACTTTTCCATTAACTAAACGCATTCGTATTGGTTTGCTTTATATTTGTTAGCTTCAAATAATTAACGTGTTTAGTAAGTCATGACTATGAAAATATGTTAATTTCATGAAAATCGTGGCTATAAGAATTATCGTTGCTTGGACCAAAAGAAGCTGCGCAACTCATGTGCCAACACCAAGAAGTAGGGCTGTAAACGAACTGAACGTTCAGTGAACATTTCATGAACCGTTCGGTAAAAAGTTCGTTTATGTTCGTTCGTTTATTAAATGAACGAACATGAACAACATTTTATGTTCGTTTAGTTAAATAAACGGACATGAACAAAAGTCTCGTCCGTTCATTTATGTTCGTGAACGTCCGATTATGTGTTCGTTAGCGTTCGTTTATGTTTATTTATCTTTTATGTTCGTATATCATATATTTTAATTTTATAATTTTAAAAATTAGTTTGTTTAAACAAAACAACACCAGTAAAATAATTATTGTGAAGAATTCAATAAAGTTTATGTTTGTTTGGCTATTTTCATCTATGTTCAATCGTTTATATTCGTTTAGCGTTCGTTTAATCTCTTAATGAACGAACATAAACGAACATGAACAACTCATTTTCTTAATAAACGAACATGAACAAGAAAAATTGTCCGTTTAAGCGTCCGTGTCCGTTTATTTGTCCGGTTACAATTAAATGAACGAACATGAACAGGCTCCGTTCGTGTTCGTCCGGTTCGTTTACAGCTCTACCAAGAAGTACTTTAGTATGGGTACCCATTTTCGTGTATTACCTCTGGTAGAAGGTGACTTAAACTTTGAGGGTTGTTTGGTAAATTTTGTGACTTGTCCTACAAGTCTGTTTGGAATTTGGAAACTAATCTATGAATTAGTTTTCTTTGTACCTTTCGAATTTGTGTTTGATACCGTTTGAATTAGTTTTTGGGTTTGGTACATTCGAATTTGTCTTTGAAATTTGGTTTTGTATTTGGTTTGGTTATTTGAATAAAAGCTTCCGCTTGGTTTGTTTGAATTTGTTTGTTTGTTTCGTCTTTAAATTATCAACAAGTGGTATCAAGAGTCAGGTTGAAGATGAAGAAGAAAAAGAAAAGAAAAAAAAAAAAAAAAAAAGTTTCGTTTGGAATTTTAGGATACGATTGATATTTGCCAATTTGGAATAATAAGTGTTTTTGGACGCAAGGGATTTGTTAATTGTTTTGGGTACGTAAGATTTGTTAATTGCTTGCATGCAGATTTGGTATTTGGGAATTATGTTATGTTATTTGGTCCTTTTTTTGAAATTAGTTCAGGTTTTCTGGATTTTAGTTTGTATTAGTACTAGTTATAATGCCCGCGCACGCGCGGGTTTTTTTTTTCTTTTTTTAAAAAAAAAATTTTTTTTTGAAATAATTATCTAAAAATTTTAATCCTATTATTAATTGCATCTTATCTATATTTTTTGTATTTATCTTCTACTTGTGTTGTGGATAAATATAAAATGTTAACTAATAAGAAAATAATCTTTTTTTTAAAATATCTTATCTATATTGTTTGTATTTATCTTCTACTTGTGTTATGGATAAATATAAAATGTTACTTAATAAGAAAATAATTTTTTTTTAAATAAAATTATTACTAAATAAGGTATGGTTCCAATATTTTTGAAATGAAAAATTCCCAATAGGGGTTTTGTTTTATTATATAAAAGATTTGGGCAATATTGGATCTTTTGGTATTTGTTTTGTTTTGATTGTTGTTTTTTTAGAATTTGGACCATAATCCTTATTATATAAGTGGGTCGTTAGAATTATTATCCGTAGTATATTTGGGGCGTTTGAATTGGAGCCCGTTCGTCAAGTTATTTAATTAACTTGTATTAGTTTGATACTTGGATAATAAGTTTGAATTTGGACCGTAATTCTTATTATATGAGTGGGTCATTAGAATTTGAATTTGATATTTGGGTCGTAATTATTATTATATAAGTGGACCATTGAAATTTGAATTTGATATTTGGAATTTGAAGATCGATTTGGTGTTTGAAGACTTGGTTCAAGTCGTTTGAATTTTGTTCGTTGGGAATTTGTTAATTTGAAAATTTGGATCTTCGTTCGTCGNTTTGGGTCGTAATTATTATTATATAAGTGGACCATTGAAATTTGAATTTGATATTTGGAATTTGAAGATCGATTTGGTGTTTGAAGACTTGGTTCAAGTCGTTTGAATTTTGTTCGTTGGGAATTTGTTAATTTGAAAATTTGGATCTTCGTTCGTCGGGCTTTTGAAGTTGGTTGTCCGAATTTTATTGTCTTTGTTGAAGATCGTTTGAGCCGATTCGGTATTGTTTGGTGGACCGAGTTTGAATTTGTCAGTTAACGTTTGATTGTTCGTTTTGAAGTCATCGGCATTTGTTTTGGATCGAATTTGTTTTGGATTGCTTTTGGGAATCGGTCGTTTGATTTGAATTTGGCTAGCATCTCTGGCATTTGGATTTTGGAATTTGGAATTTGGAAATTTGAATTTGAAGACGAAAGATTCGTTTGGTTTGAAGTTTCGAGAGGAGTTTAAGTCACGGTGGAGATTGTTAGAAGGTGACTTAACCTTTGAGGGTTATTTGGTAAATTTTGTGACTTGTCCTACAAGTCTGTTTGGAATTTGGAAACTAATCTATAAATTAGTTTTTTTTTGTACCTTTTGAATTTGTGTTTGGTACCGTTTGAATTAGTTGGTGGGTTTGGTACATTCGAATTTGTCTTTGAAATTTGGTTTTGTATTTGGTATGGTTATTTGAATAAAAGCTTCCGCTTGGTATGTTTGATTTTGTTTGTTTGTTTCGTCTTTGAATTATCAACAACCTCGTTATCATATGGAGGTTGTCCAAATTTATTATGATATATTTGGAAATCCTCCATATGATAACGAGCAGGGTCGTCCCGTGAATTAATAAATTTGGACAACCTTCATATGATAACGATTAACGAGCAGGATCGTTCCGTGAATTTCGAGTGCCCTGTGCCATGATCACAAAGAAGCTTTTAAGGACGTTAATTTTAACAAGTTATTTGACCCTTTATTCGCACTTGTCTTAACCAGTTATTTATATGTGTGTTTGTGCTTTGAGAACCAATGTGTTTACATGTACATGTGTTTGAAAAAATAATACTAAAATTGAACACTCTTTTCAGCCAAGTAGATGATAGATAAAAGGATTGAAGGCAAATGAAAAATCAATCATCCCAAATCGGTGGACAAATGGATAGTTAATGATTCATTCACTTATAACTGATGGAATACTCGTCTGGCTAGATCTTGTTAGGCCTTTTACAACGTAATTACCACTTTTATTTATATGTATGTGTTGGTCTTGAATCAAAATTTGAGACCCTCAACAAATTTTGGGCCCTGTGCGGTTGGGCATGCCGCACATGTTGAAAACCGGCCCTGATAACAAGGTAATACACGGGAGAGGGTACCCACACTAAAGTACTTGCGGAGACCCACACTAAAGTACTTGAAGCAAGTTAGCCCCAAACATTACATCAAAATTCACGGGATGATTGTTCCAATAAGATAGGTAGTGCATACGAGTTGGTGAAAAGGACATCAACTATAATGGAGGACATATTTTTACAAAGATTTGGTGATATATAGACCTAACAATAGAACTACTACATTCATCATTTGACAAGTGTTATACATTTTTTTTTCATCATTTCTCACAAATTAATGCGACGGCGGGTACCCTTTAACTATATTTTCGGCCAAGGACCTTATTATATTTTCGTTTGTATACACGCTTCGCATATTTACCCTTTGACATATTTTGAGTAGCAAAATTTATCCTTTTAAAAACTCAAAATATCTAAACTATTATGTCTTGATTCACAAATAAAACCCAAAAGAAAAAAAGGGAAAAAATATCTAAACTACATGTCAATTTTTTAATAGTTTTTTAATATTATACAAATTTACAAATTATTATATATCATAAACACAAAATTATATGAATGTTCCATCGAAATGTTTTCCTAAATTATGGTTATAAAATGTTTAATAAGATTAACTGTTGTTTTTTAAATTCTATAAAAAATAATCCAGAAATTTGCAGTTTTTTAGTTTGTTATCCGAGAAAAGTATGATCGGATCGGATTAGATCATAAGATCATATGGTCAAGATCGGGATCCTATAAGATCTTAAGCTTTCAAATATCCTATGTAAGATCCGGATCGTTTTTGCTTTGCAGTATTGTAAAATCGTAAGATCCTAAGATCAAGATCGGGATCCTGACAACAATGCTTTTTTCACTTTCCCAAAATCCCATTCCCACTTTTCCATTTCCTTCCTCCGGTTAACCGGAAAGCATGGTTTCCGACCACCAACCTCCACCCGAATCAGAACCCATCAAACCCTAATCCAACCATCCCAACCACCCGAATCATAGACCAACAAACCCCCCTCCAAGAAAGACCTCGCCAAAGCCGAGAAACTCCGCCGCCGTCACGGTCGTCACTCTCGACACCCAGACCTACTCGCCGCCAACTAAGGCGACACACCCATCACCTAGTCACCACACTTGCCACCAACAATTAGGACTATTCTATAATTAGTAAGAAAAACTCTGAATTTTTAAGCCGTTCTAATTATAGAATAGTCTCAAATGCATTATAATGTAGTATAGATTAACTACAACTTTCAATTCTGGTAAAGATTTCATTTATGTATTAATCTAATTAAGTTAATTAGGCCATCCACAATCAGTCACGAAGGCGGCGGTAAATGAAAGCCTTTCATACGTACAATTCATCACAAACATGTCATTTCACATGTTCATGTAAATCACATCCTTCCCTAAACACACTCGTATAATATGGTATCGTGATGGTCCAACTCCACAAAGATTGTGATATTTTTTGCCACCCATATAAAATTAATTATTATCTCACAATATTAGCGACACTTCATAAACTGTTTGGGTTGTGAGAATCTTATATATATTAGTTGAATACTCGTGTAATGCGACGAATGAAAGAGAAATAAAGCATTAGTCATTGGTATCAATTATCGAAATGGCAGTAGTTCATTTGAAATCAATAATATAATACATGAGCTATGTTGCGATGATAGTATAGAAGCGGTGTTGTTCGATGGTGGCTCACTGGCTGGCTCGTATTATGATGTGTTGGTGTTAAAAGTGAAAATGGTGATATGGTGATGAGGTTACACAAAAGATGAGGTGTTAACATTTACCACAACTAATGCTTAAAATACTCATGAGATCAATTCATAATAATATGTTTTAATGAAAACTAAAGATACCATATGGTGGGTTGTTTTTGAAGATGTTAATCGGCCTGCCTGCCTTGTAGTGAGTAATCGAGCTGTTGCCTGCCTTGTAGTGAGTAATCGGCCTAGACGAATGTAAGTTACAATCTCACATCGGCCAAGTATGAGATTATTTGATAGCTTTTAGAGTCTAAGTGTCCCCTAATCCTTCAGACTAGCTTTTTGGAGTGAGCTCTACACCTAGCTTATGGCTTTGATACGGGTCGAGTATGGTATGGATTCGTGGGGTTAGAAATTTTATATAAAAACTTCAGAATTATATGTCTGGTAGGTTCAAAGGATAATATAATTCTTACCTACGACCCTGGAAATATGTTTAAAAACATTTACACAATTGTTCAAATTCTTCAAACCGTATTTTGACCTAGTAAACAACTTTGACCGATTTCTTACTGGGCTGACCGAGTTTTGACCGAACCAATCTTTTGGCCGATTCGGCTAAACTCGCCTCGGTGACTGATCTTGTAACTCTGATTATTCGACCTTATAATCCTAGTTTTACAACACAATTATAATTATTGTGCTAATATACATATTTGGATTTCTGTTGTGTGGCAATATGAAGTTTTGCACACCACGTACACATAAAGTAAAGGATATGACAATCTCTGGTCATTTCTAAGACGAAAATGAATTGTTTCGGGAGACCGTTTATTAATATATGAAATTATACATTATGACCGAATAGAAAATTGTAACGTGTATCGTGAAGTTTTGATCATTTTGTATCTTTTAGAAGCAAGCTTATTTGAGTTATAGTCTTGGTAATCTTAAGTTTACTAGATTTCTAACTCACGCTTGCAATATCAAATATGTGTAAATGCAAGATTAGAAAATGTTGAACTTTTTGAAGTGGCACAAAGGAGGAGGGATGTTTCTTAAGTCAGCAAGGATTGATCCCACGGCTTTAATAGATTTTGGTGCCGTAGTCCACTCGGGGTCTCTTGTGGGTGAGAGAATGTTCATGTAGGATCAGGAGTTGTTGTTGGCCCAAACGTGACAATTGGTCAATCGACAATGATAGGGTATGCTCACTTGCCCATTTGAAACAGTTGTATAATGGTAATATGACATCCTGATATAATCGTCAATGGAGTTTGACTATGATTGACATACAAAGTCTTGAATACTGAAAAATGTTTTTTGCTTCTTAATGCATCTTACTATTCAAATTATACTTGTAGTCTTGTCGAGTTGACATGTGGTATTAAAATTGACAATTTGTAATATGTTTTGGTACCATTGTTGTTTGCTTTCCTTTTTTAACTCTGACTTGCTAATTTGCACCATTGGTGATTCATGTGTCATCCATCCAACATGGAGTCTGCATCGGTCAAGGTTGCTAGTGTTTCCAAACAGTGAAGTAAAAGATTCCTTGTTTGTATATACTGAAACACATTAGAGCCCATTTGTATTTGCTTTTTGTTCCATATAATGAAAACTGTATGAACTGTTTATGTTTGGATCATGACTTGTAATTGCTTTTTATAGTACTTTTGATTGTCTAGTTGTAGGGACGAGCATGGGTACCCAAAAAACTATACTACTTAACAAGCCCAGAAAAATCGTTGAAAATCGGTACAGGAAAAAACGGGAAGTCCCGGTTCCGGTATCGGAATACAAAGGGTATGGTACCGATCCAAACACTCTTAGTATGTCTCATAAGTCAAAACTAAGATCGAACAAGTAACTAGACACCAAGAATATATTATTATTAGTTGATCCAAATAATTGAATACAGTAATAGGTGCAGCACAGCAGCTACATATTAAGTCACATATGCTTATATTTTGGCAAGGGTTAAAAAAAATACTATTAAAAAAAAAAAAAAAAAAAAAAAAAAAAGGGGGGGGGGGGCGATTTATTTTGGGGGGGCCGAATCGGAGATTTGTGTGTACCACAACTAAACTTACCCCTAAAACCATAATTTTTACACTAGGCGTCGCAAGTTTTGGGGGGCAGGGGGGGCGGGCCGCCTCCCCGGTCCCTTAATAGTTCCGTCCATGATATCAGTTACATGTATTTAGACTTTTAGAGTCATTCCTTTATTCACATTTTCTTGTAATATTGTAGTTTGTAGATTATATTAATTGATTAATTATTAAAAGTTAAGAAAATAAAGTAACGATTTGCGTTTCACAATTTGATTCTATAATTAAGATGTATACCAAAAAGATCTTGAACAGTGTTTGTCCTTGTACATATGACACTAGGATTAGTACAGGCTCACTAACAGTTCTGCGGCGGTCAGACCCCCGATCAAGTCAACGCGATCGCTATAAAGATGACGTTTAGCGCCAAAGAGTAATGGAGGTGATACCGATGCTAGTACAAGACTAAGGGGAGTTTGGTTTGAGGGTTGGCTATGACGGGAATGAGTTTCATTCTATTTTAGTTTTTTGGTTAGTAGGTTTAGTGATTAAAATGAGAATCAAACCCGTAAAATAAGCATTTTCAAACCTACCAAAGGTTCTTTTTTGTGGGTTACAAAACCTTCTGATTATCATACCCATTAGTGATTCTTCAATATAAACTAATACCCCCCTTAAGACAGAATTTGTCCTAATCAAAAGGTGGTAAATGGTTGGTATTGATCCGAAAAAATATGGAGCGAGATCGATCCACCAATGCGTGGGCATGTCCAGATGGGCCTGATGACACCGATTTACGCGTTAAAAACGGGTGTTTGATGATACACCACCGAAAATCAATAAAGTTTGCTTGAGTATTGTAGTATTTATCGAGTTAGATGACTAATAAATTGGATATTTATAAAGTTTCCTTCGTATTAGAGCGGTTCATAACCTTAATTATCACATTTTACAGTGTTGTAGAAACTAGTATTACGAAGCGTGACTGAACTAACCGGAGATAGTACACTAGCAAGGATGACGTGACCGAGGTGAGTTGAGTGATGCAGGCAAAAAAAATCCGGCTTGGTAAGACTCGATCAAGGCTTATGTCGTTAGGTCGTAAAAAATGGGTCAAACTCGTTTTAAAGGATTGTGAACAATTGTGTTAACTTGTTGTCTACAATTATTG
>LBNU01036650.1:213331-241271 GCA_014162995.1 Artemisia annua | reverse complement strand
CATTTCGTTTAGAGTAGTATATTTAGTATACTAGAAGTGTACACACACTTTGTCTCGCACTATTAATGTGGACGGTCATAGTGAAAAAAAAAAATAAATGTTCAAGTTCCGTCTATGACTGATATGGCCTCGTGGCTCCTATATCACCGTGGCTCCACATGGCTTGAACACACTCAGGCCACGAACAGCCAAAGACCTCAACTTAAATTCCATAACATAAATTAATCAACTAGTTATTTTAGAACCACTCAAAACTTGGCAGCCCGCGCATTCCTCTTGAACCTTATCGACGCTAGCTTCAAAGGAACCGTGTCCAAAATGATTTTCACAACATCCTCATATTTTTTAGGCGGCTTACTATGAATTCGGTTGTTCCGTTCCCGCCATATAAAATAAGAAGTAGCTGAAGTATGAGTCTCCTTACAATACTCATTACCTTGTTACTCTTAGAAATAGGAATTAGCCAATCAAGAAAATCGTTCCAAATGGGGGATACGTTTGGTAGATCAGCTTCCTTCGAGACCATAGCCCATACCTTTCTCGAAAAGGAACATTCGAAAAACAAGTGCCCATGAGAATCGGGTTGCCCTTTACACAACAGGCATTGAAGCAGGTTTAAGTCGACATTACTACCGACGTCTCATTGCTTCAATATATCTTGCGTTTTAAGACGTCTTCTCATCACGAGCCATGAGTAATGGAATGACGAGGGATCCCATATTTAGACCAAACCAAGTGGTACCACTCAACAACATTGACACGCTCCTTGATCGCCTGCCATACCTCACCGGTAGCAAAAGAATTCAGCATGCCATCATGAGTTTTCCAAACTACCGTATCCTCCTGATCATGCAAGAGAATAGGAACACTAACCTCATGTAAAATAGGAAATCTAGAATACCAGGTATGTGGCCACGTCCATGCATTATTAACCACAACATCAGCTATCATAGTTTGATTAATAAGCCTCACACTAGTTATAGCCCGGTTCGTAATATGATCCATTAACGGGCATAGGTTGTCCCATTTATCAAACCAAACAGACGTTTTCACACCGTTACCAATCTTGTGCCAAATGTGATGCCGAATTAAAGGTCAGATACTCAACAATTTCACCCAACCCCAACTTATGTTAGCACCCATTGGGATATCCCGAAAGCTTCTATCCTTCAACTTGTATAAAATGAATCCAACGAACCCATAAAGTTTCCTTGTGAGTCAATATTTTCCAAACGTGAAAAGACATTAACGCCACATTAAACTTTTCTAATTTTCTCACGCCTAGACCGCCTTCCTTTTTAGGTAAAGAAAGGTCATCCCAACAGACTTTAGCTCCACCACGTTTCATCTCTCCTTGACACCATAGAAAATCGCAAATTAATTGATCAATATCATGACAAATACCAGCCGGTAAAATACAAACGGATGCCCAATACACATGCATAGATCCATGAACAGAAAGCGCTAACTGAAGCCTACCCATAAGAGATTAACCATTTGGTTTTCCAATGTCCTATACGTTTTTGAACTTGCTCCACAAGAATCTTGCAATATTTATGAAAAAGTCGAGACGATGAAAGAATGTATATGTTTAACGTCAATTATCTTACTCAAACAAACACAGTAACAAAGAAACACAAGAAGACACTCCGAACCAAAACAGAAAAAGAGCAATTGCGTACCGATGGAACATTCCATCTTATACTAATAAAGTGGAAGAGTAGTAAAGTTGATTAAGGGGTGTTTAAGACCATGGTTACATTTTGCCATCGAGTCTTGGTACAAATTCCATCAATTCATAAGGTCACTAATCTATATTATAATCCTTTCAACTGTTGAAATCCGAAAGTCAAGTTTCGACAAAAAGTTTTGTAAGCAATCTAAATAGATGAAGGTTTTAATGTTATGGTATTACCTTTTTGTTCTTCTTAAAAAGGTATAAATAATGGCGTACGATGAAAGATTGTGTATGTTTTACGTCAATTATCTTACAGAAACAAACATGGTAGCAAACACAATAAGACTCTCCGAACCAAAACGAAAAAGGAGCAATTGCGTACCGATGGAGCTTTACATCTTACACTAGAACTGTAAGATATGAAAAGTAAAGTGTGCGTTATGGTGATGAAAGTCACTCATGTATTTGATGCAATTTTATTTGAAAAGAAATGCTATTTACAAAATCTTACTTAAACAAATTTCCTTTATTCGGTCGAATACTATTGATCGAAACTAAGGATGCATAATAACTAAATACGCATAACCTTTGTAAAATCGATGATTCTCTAAGCCCGTGCGGGGCCATGATGTCTCGTAAAAACAATAATTTTCAACTATTTTTTAATGTATACAGTAGTAATTAGGTTCTTAATTATTGAAACTTGGAAAGACTTTACTTGCATAAATAATTTAACAATACCCCGTATCCCAAGACTGCCGCCGTCCCACATCGCTCTGATAGATGGTTTGCATATATAAGTATCACCCACCCACCAGTGGTTTGTCATTCATTCATATCCTACATCAAAACCACTCTTTTGAGAGAAAAGTTGATTGTAATTCATATCCCACATCGTTGATGGATAAAGAGATGGGTGGGATTCAATCATATAAATCACAACTCTTAATCGGCCACCACAAACCCTTTAATTACAATACCCTAACACTAAACAAATGTCTTCCCATCAACCAGCCAAACAAACCCCTCGAAAGAGGGTTGTTGTGCCAAACCCTAACCCAAAACCCATCACCGCCGCCGCCAAACATAACACCGCCACCTCTGTGACATCTTCTACATCAAACCCTGNGATAAGTGTCTAAAAGCACCAACTGATAACACATACTCCTATCATTTTAAAATTTGATATTAGGTATAAAAACACCAAATGAGATAACACATACTATCATTATAAAATTTAAAATGCCTAACCACGTAATTCTATATTCGCATTTTGATAGAACAAATTAAAAATAGCATACATCTCTATAGTTGCGTAAACGTGTTAGAACTTATAAAGTTTGATTCAACAACTATCTTATCACACTTGCAACTTTTAGAACTTATACATCTCCATAGCTCCATAAACGTGGTTTAGAACTTATGTATTTATTTCTATGATATCTATTGATGAATGATGATAAAATTAAGTTAAACTAAAACGTATGTTGTTATCTTATATAATAAAACGAGAAATGAGTCCAAAACTTGGTCACTTTGAAGGCGTAAATTATTATATTCTATGAAAAATAATGTATGTTGTAATTATCTTTAAAACTACTAGAGTCGTATATTTGTTTTCAAAATCACTATAGTCAAACAAAAAACTCTATATAAAAATACCAATTACTAGATAATATATCTGAAGCAACAACCAACAGCTATAAAAGATAATACCCTAACACTAAACAAATGTCTTCCCATCAACCAGCCAAACAAACCCCTCGAAAGAGGGTTGTTAGCCAAACCCTAACCCAAAACCCATCACCGCCGCCGCCGCCAAACATAACACCAAAACTGTGACATCTTCTACATCAAACCCTGCCGCCGCACAACCACCTTCATCATCATCATCCACCACCGCTCCTAAACCACCTTCATCATCCACCACCGCTCCTCAACCACCTTCATCATCAACCGCCGCTCTTCAACCACCTTCATCATCCTCCTCTAATGTGATTACTGAGTGGGGAGAGTGCAGTTGGGCTGTGAAGGCCACTCGATATTACCAGCAAACATCCCTTACCTATTTTGTCAGATGCAAAATGAAACTGGTGATGTCGGATGACATCTATGCTCAGATGCCTTGTCAGCTCGTCATGAACAGGAGGTTCAACTTGCCTCAAGACAACAGCTATCTAATCAACTCCAAAAGACATCTGAATAGAAATGGTACCGTTCAACGAGCCATTGGGAATTCATCAGCTACCTGGTTAGGAAGGGGAAAAAGAAGCTCATTGCTGGAAAAAATGGTGAGTTAGTTGGATCAATGACCCCACTAGTGCTTAGCTGTAAGAACAAAAAAGGTTCCTGGATTGCGGACGAATATGTCTCTGCTATGCATTCTTATGAAACTTTAACTTATAGCTTAAGCTTACTTGTTTTTCCCACACAAGAAGCTATTGTCATGACGAATTAAACTACTCATTCACAATATAACAAGTGACAATAACATCAAACAACTAAATCAACAACAATTTATACAATACACTTCATACATATTTAGCAACTAGCCATATAAACATACAAATGAATACACATTTACACATATATTAATACAAAATAATATAAAACAAACACGAGATAATACATAATAAAATATATCCATAAAATAAAAAGAAAAGTTACCGACCGGGCTATTGCTGGACCAAATGATACTAAAATTTCCAAGACCACCTATTTCAACGATGAATAACGAAAAAACTAATCGCAAATTGACAAGACCACCTATTTCAACGATGAATAACGAAAAAACTAATCGCAAATTGACTTTTCTTGGTTTCTGAAATGATAAAACAAAGTAACCATAATTAATAATAAGTCACATATGTTGTATTCTGTTTGTGACAACAACATAAAACGAGACATGTACGTACTAGGGTTTGCGTACCTTGGAGATGGTGGCAGATGACGTCACTTGAGGCTGTATGGTAGTCATCGAAGTAGCCAGTGGTGGGAGAAGCTAAGCAACGAGTGGTATGAACTGAAAATGTGATTGAAAAGCGGGTGGATGTGTGTTTTTTTATAGAGTAAATGCAGTGAGTTGTGATTGGTGGGATTGTTGTGGTGTGGATTGGTGACATGGAAAAAATTTGGACCGTTGGATTCCAGTAAGGTGTGAGAGGTATAATGGATGGCTGTGATTGTTAGAGTAAAATATGTTTTTTTAATTTTAAGACGTTAAACGTATACTCGTGCAAAACGACGGTGTACACCAGCAAATAATTATATTTGTGAAATCATGATTCTAATTCGGCTTTTGATACAAAGTGTGCATTTTTTATCAAAAATTAATACAATGTTTGTTTTTTAAAAAATTTCAACTTTATAATTGATCAAGAAAACAAAATGTTTTCAACACTTCTATAGAACCAATTTTTTTTCCATTTGCAAGAAAACTAGAGACAGAAAGGTAGGATAGAACTCGTGCAAGTAAATGTACCAAAAACTACAAGCTTTATCATCTAAAGTCCATACCAAAAAGTAGTAGAAATCTTATTTAATGCAATTGTGTAGTTGTTGAGAAACTTAAATGAATGTAGTTGGAGACCGGTTTAACAAGGACCGTAGAAGCAGTTTGAGATCTTGACTTTCTAAAGCTGTTTTGTGATATAGAGTGTAGGAATGTGTATTTGAAAGTGTAAAAGTGATATAAAAAACCCTCGTATAACCCCTAATGTAAAAGCACTCTTAGGCCCAACAAAATTCTTAAGGCCAAAAAAAATAAAAATTTGTTGGTTTAATACTTTAATGATAAAAATCTAGTACAAACGTTAAAAGAATTTACTTGTGAAACTTCCATATTTTGATGATAAAAATTATGTCTTTTACGATAATTTCAGGGTTATGTGTGGTAGCTCAAGTCATTTCGTCACCTCAGCGTCACCATAGCATTTCACATTTTAAATTAGCACATCAAAATACCCCTTCATCAGTGGCTCAAGCTATTTGACAGTTTTTGAGTCTCACAATTTTATTTCGATTTCCATTTTTTTGGTACAAACTAATTTTTTATTCATTCAAATAAAAATATTAATTAATATTTTCTTTATCCGAATTTATTTTTGGTAGAGAGAATTAAGATTGTTGTGTGGAAAATGGTTCAGTGAGGGTAGTATTTATAAAGGCGGGATTAAAACGTTTTGATTTTTTGACTGTTGGTATACTGCAACGGAACACAAAATGGCGCTGCGTGAGTGCACTCACTTTGCAAATGGTGCCGGGGGGAAGGGGGTGGTGTTGGTGCAGTGGCGTCACTCGAGCTGTATGGCGGCCATAGAAGTAGTCAGTAATGAGAGAAGCTTGATCAAGAGGTGGTATGGAGTGAAAATGTGAGGAAACTTAATATAGCTCAACCAAAAAACAGTTGGAATCTTATTTAATGCAATTTTGTAGTTGTTGAAACACTTAAATGAATGTAGTTAGAGAAGTGAATGAATATGTTGATGTGTTATGATGGGAAAACACTACAAGCATTATCAGCATAGTACCATGTCAAGAGGTCATGAATGAACAGCAACAATCACCCTATCTTTATGAATTCTTTATGTTAAAGTGTTGGGAATTATAATTATAGATTTGATGATACAAAACAAGAAGAATGAAACATGAAGGGTTTAAAGTGACAAGATGAGAAACTACAAAAAGATGGAGAATTTTGAATATTCTAGAAGATTTACTTAAAAGATTTAGTTTCCTAATTGTATTATGATTCCTCTTGTAAACCCTAGATGTCTCTAGTATATAAAGAAACATAGGGTCATTAGTTTCATTGTACGTACAAGATGTAAACTTCAAAGGTGTGTGTGTGTGGGAACCTAGACGTAGGGAAAACGTCTAGGGTTAGTGGTTTATGTTAGTTTAGATAGCATGTTCTACTTGATCAAGGTAGAACATGTTAATTTGTTTATTAGTGTTAGAGATTATGAATGAAAAACCTTGTTCGTAATAATGATTGATTCTATGATTGAATATTCCGCCTTCATTATTATGTGTTCCTAGATAATATTAGACATCGTCTAAGAGCTACAACGATCTTATCAATTGGTATCAGAGAGCTAGGTTGCTCGTGATATCTAGGGATTACAAGGTGATTCGAAGAAAAGGGTTTCGTTATTTTTGGCTGCTATGATAATAGGAAAAGTTATGTGGCGACAAGTGCAATTAAAGTGAATTATTTAATTGAAGAATGATAATGGGTCGGTGATGATACTTATAATCCTTTTATTCCTACATGCTGCTGTACATGTTGCTATATTTAACGAGGATTTTGATTCTAAAGTTCGACTCGGTGATCGGTGCACATGGATTGGTGTTTAATTAATTCATCCATATGAATTGGTGTCTTTTGCAAGTGTATTTGGATTTATCATATCTCGTACCAATTATTGATTTGTCGATTAATGCATGGACGAATTTATGGCAAAATTCATCAATTTAATGCATGTTCGGTTTATTACTGTTCGAGGTTTTTGGTTTGTGTGAGGTTGATTATATGTGTAATAAAAGATTAAAGGTCAGTGATTGGGCGAATTTATTTTTTAGTGACTTACGAAGTTGTTGTCGATTATATATAAATTGGTATCTTCATTGGCTGATTCAACATAAATGCCTCGTCCCAATTAATGATTATGGGACAATGATGTTGTTTTATGAGGTTGTCGATTAGAGCAGCAATGTGAAACCTTGTATCATTAATTCACGTGGGGTCGATGGAGCTTAGGTATAATACTAATAAATTTTGAGATCATGGGTCGGTTAGTATTAATATTTGCTAAAGGTTTATTCTGCTCATGCTTATGTATTAATATTTGCTACGTTATGTTACTATTGTTGCATCCCATTGATATTGCTGCTATGCTTGGTTTCTATTGGCCTATGTCTGTTCGTTCATGATATGGAGAATGGGATAAAAGAAGTGAATAATTTTTGTCCTGCTGTTGTTCTCATTCAAGGTACTTCTCGGATTATTTTCAAAGTACTGCTCTTGTGATTGAAAGTACTGCTCCCTCATTCTTTGAAAGTACTGCTGTCCAACATACTGCTATGCTCTCTCAAGGTACTGCTCGAGTATTTTTCAAAGTACTATTGTTCGTTATCAAAGTACTGCTACAAGATACTTTATGGAGACGAGTCAAGAGCTTTATGGTTTAATATATATGCATGATTTACGAGCAGTAAGGGGAAGTATTTATGCTTAAATCGAGATAAATCAGTTTGTTAGATTACACACACAGGGTATTAGTTTCACACACACAAGATGGTTCGTTGTTCTTAAAAAGTTTTAAAAGGCTCGTATTTGGTTTATGGATTAATTGATTACGAAGAAGGTTGAATATCACTTATTTGAAGTTGTAGTTGAGTTTCACAGGTTTGTGTTCTTATCATATAGCTTGATGAATCTAGCAATGTGTGATTTTTCTTATGATGCTCTATGCACACATTTGCTATCACTTAAAGGAGTTACATTGTAGTGCTCAGTGTCTCATATTAGTTGAGGATTTTGTCAAGGGATTGCGGTCTACTTATATTTAAGGTTCGTATAAGTATGGAGTTTCGTGGATAGTACAAGATTTAAGACACAAGTTTGGGAAATTCTACTTCTTCATCAAATTCGTTATACTCGGTTTTCTTCACATGTTATCATTACATATAGCCTACAGATTTGAAGATTCAAGAGATGGTAAACATATTGGTTTCAGGGGAAGCTTATTGATTAAATGTTCAACCATCTACATGCACCACTCAAGGGGAAGTTTTGTATATGTTCCCTATTTGTTGATAACAAAAAGGGGAAGAGATTTGGAAGAGATGTTAGAGTGGCATTGCATGAATCAAGGGGAAGACAAGATTGTTTCATTCATTGTGAGATTTTATCTCAACTTTTCTACTTCGTCTAGGGAAGTTCGTACAAGAACGTGTATGTTTTGTCATCATCAAATAGGGGAAGATTGTTGGGAATTATAATTATAGATTTGATGATACAAAACAAGAAGAATGAAACATGAAGGGTTTAAAGTGACAAGATGGGAAACTACAAAAAGATGGAGAATTTTGAATATTCTAAAAGATTTACTTAAAAGATTTAGTTTCCTAATTGTATTATGATTCCTCTTGTAAACCCTAGATGTCTCTAGTATATAAAGAAACATAGGGTCATTAGTTTCATTGTACGTACAAGATGTAAACTTCAAAGGTGTGTGTGTGTGGGAACCTAGACGTAGGGAAAACGTCTAGGGTTAGTGGTTTATGTTAGTTTAGATAGCATGTTCTACTTGATCAAGGTAGAACATGTTAATTTGTTTATTAGTGTTAGAGATTATGAATGAAAAACCTTGTTCGTAATAATGATTGATTCTATGATTGAATATTCCGCCTTCATTATTATGTGTTCCTAGATAATATTAGACATCGTCTAAGAGCTACAACGATCTTATCATAAAGAAAATGATTATTACCTTAAAATGAAAGAAAGAATGTCACATGAAGAATTGAAAAGGTTTGTGTCCATTGATTGGAAGGGTTAGTTTGGTTTTACTGTGGGAAGTAAAAGTTGGTGAAAAAATTAATGAGTGTACTGAAGGTGAAATGAAAAGCTTAAGTAATTCTCTTCATGTTAAATGGCGTGCATCTCTTCACATTCATGGTACTGTATCACAACTTTCATCACAAAAAAAATCTAGTGATATTTTAATAGTATTGAATTAACTAGACGAATACATGCGGAAAGCGACGGTATATAACGAAAAAATAATTATACTTGTGAATTCGTGATTTTGATTGACCCTTGATGCAAAACGTGTGTTTTTTGAAATACAGAGCATGTGTTTTTCAAAATTTGTAGTGTGTGTTTTTTAAATTGTTGCCAAGTGTATAATTGATCAACAAAAGACATAATGTAAGTTGCCAAGGTTTTGAAAAGTTGTGAGTTTAAAGGATACTTAAGGTTAATTTAGGTAAATCAAATTAATTTAAGTTTCAACATTTAAGTTTTAAGAAATTGAATACACTCTTTATAAGCAGTAGAGAGAAGCATTATTTCTTAGTCATTTCTAATTGCTAGTTTGCTACTCGCCTATATATGTTGTTTCTTTTATTTCTTTTTGTTCAAATTAAATCCATAACTAATTAACTACTTTTGTAATTGCTTTTAAAGATAATAATAATAAAAAGTGCAATTATTTAGTTTTAGTTAATTCTGTACTGCCGGATTATTTAGTATTCTTATCAGCTCTAATGGTTATGCAAGTGAACTTCTAATGATGCATGCAATTAAGTTGGTGGTTGGAAGTTGGAACTTTGTTTAATGTAGTGTAGCTGAGTTCATGAAATCCCTAGATACTTGTGTTCAGCCTAGGCTTGTGTTGTGTCATGTCCTTTAAAAAGGGTCACGACGCAAAAGTTATAGTGATAAATATGGCTTCAAAAAGTAACTATAATATTGTCTTTTAAAGGTATGTTTATAATATCATTTAATTTACTTTAAATGCAAATTGTTTTTATTTTGTGTTCTCGTTCACTTCACATATTTAATGCGTAAGACAAAATACATGGGTATTTTTTTTTAATTTTGAGTCAAGTTGAAGTTCAAAAATAATCACACTCGTATACCATTCACGTAATTACATTTACCCATCAATGCATAGCTCATTTACTACAGTTTTACTCATATAACTTTGGACCAATTTCTCTAAACAAAATTACAATGTTGACATTTGAGAGATTAATCAGGCTTACATTTTCCATAATCATGTATCAATAAGGTTTGTAACGTTTTAGCATTTATGTCGATCTAAGGAAAACGTAACATGACATTGAATCAACTACTAGTAGTTCTTAAAAAGACACAAACATCCTACCTAGTTTACATTCATGCTTTATATGAAGCTGAATTTTTTTTTATGGGTGTGATTCGAACTAACAACCCATGATCGAATTCTGGCATTGGAATTCTCTTGAAGGATTCCTCTTTACTAACAAGCTCCCACGTAAATTGTGTCACCAAGCGATGAATCATGGCTAACGTTTCCATTTTAGCAAGTTCAATACCAGGGCACATCCTCGGCCCTGCTCCAAATGCTACGTAGCTAAAAGGTGGCGTCGAAGGTGCAGTCTTCTCAAAACGGGTCGGATCAAACATGGTTGGCTTTTGGAAAATGTCACTGTCCATATGTGTCATGGATGCAGACAATAACACCTAAAAACACAGAATGTGAAATCAGGTAAGCAATTTTAAGTGTATCATATAAATTATTGGTTAACTATCATTGTGACATACCTGCCATCCTTCGGGAATTATGAATCCTCCATATTCAATATCTTGCTTAGCTCGCCTAAAGCTTAAAGTCACAGGAGGGTATATCCGCATGATCTCGGATGCTACTCTCCATGTGTACTTCATCTTGGTAAGATCTTCCCATGTTAAAGCTTCTCCCGATGATTTACTATTCGCAATTTCTTCTTGCTCTACAATTTCAATTAGGTAAACTCACTTTGATGAACAAATTACTACGTGTTTGTAAATAAAGACTCTACGAATACAACCAACTGGGCTAGCTTAGTTGGCTACCAAGGGTAATCTTGGGAGGTATTCTTGGAGAGGTCTCAGGTTCAAGTCTCACCATGGACCTTCAGGGGCCCGAAAAAATAGAAGCATGAGTTGGGTTTATCCCCTAAGGAGAAAGGTCCGATGCTTGCATACTGCCCAATTGGATGTCACTGTGGGCTCGAATCACTAACTACTAACCCGCCGTTCAAAAAAAAAAAAAAAAAAAAAAAGCTCTACGAATACTATGTAAGTATGTTTTGTACTTATAATTGTCCACAACTGTATACATCTTGTGTTTTTGGAATGATAAGAACAAAGATTGCAAAAAGTTGAGATGTGTTAGTACCTTTAAGTATATTGGAGTAAACAAATGTGTTGTTAGCCAAAAGTCTGACCAAGAAGGTAACAAGGACAGAGGTTGTATCGTATCCAGCAACCATCACGACGATGATGTTGTCAATGATCTCCTCATCGGACATTGTCATTGAACTATCATCATCACGGATGCTAATCAATGAAGTGATTAAATCTTTATGAGAATCTCCTTTTTCAAGTGCCTCCCTTTTTACACGAATAAGATCTACAAGCATTGGCACTAGTCTTTTTCTTGCTACAATTCCTCGGTTGAATTGAGTGAAGGGCAAGTTGATTGGAATTGCTAGTACACCTTCAATCATATCTTGGAAAAGTGGTAGCAATTTCTCTCTTTTAGGCCCTCTTTCGATCCCAAAAAGAAGTGAGCAAATTACGTTGAAGGTTAATGTCTTGATCAAGGGTTGCACCTACACCAATCATATGTATACATATATCGAACATCGCCAATTAGGAAAATCAATACAAAAAAGGCATACTTGAATTCAACATAAGTGTATTGTAAGAAATTAAAGAGAAAAGATTATACCTCGGCCTCATGTTTGCCATGCCAATGTGTTTGAAGGTGATGTTGGATCTCCTCATCAACTTTCGCAACATATTGCTTCAACACTTCAAGCTTCAAAAACGAAACCAAAGCCGCTCTCACTCGTTTATGGCCATGGCCAGACAACTCCATTATATTTTTCGTACCTAGGATCCTGCTAATTGATGGTGGTTGTGTGTTGGTGAGTATGTTTCCATCACAAGTGTATATGAACTTATTAGCACTTGGACCATGTAAAACAGCCGTCGGGTATCCAAAAAGACCCGATTTCCAAATAGGTCCGTGTTTCGCTATTCTTTCTTGAAACCATTCGTCAACCCTGTCCGCTTTCAAGGCCTTTAGAAGGCCGCGGCTATGCCCTATAACAGGTAAACCCAAAGAGCCGGGTGGTAATCGATCACCATGCTTCTTATCCTTGAAAATAAAAATCATAGGAAGTAAAAATAAGAAGAGTAACAACATGATGAAAACAACCAAATCCATGGCTCGAACTGAAACACAATGTGCTTAAAATGGTTGGATATATACAAACATAGTTGTTCTAATGTAGGCATCAATGAAAAAATATCCTCTTCTTACATATCTTGGATAATAAAAAACGATATTTAAATGTAACTTTAAACGTATTAACAATCATTCGACAAAAAGTCAAAACCAACATCCAAGCATATGTGTCACAACAATTCTGATGCTTCACTCGTCCGGCTTTGGTATCATCGATCGTAAGATTCTTTATTGTTTATGACAAAGTAAATATGAGTTTATCTCCACTACTTATAATGTATTTATATGCATTTTTTTTAGTTTAAATACTTAAAATTTGAGTAATTTTAGTTGACTATTATAATTATTTGTTAAAAATGGTAACATCACTTGCAACTAAATTAATATTTTAAATATTGTTTAATACTTAAACTTTTATCATCTTTTGTTTCTAACTCGTAAACTTTTTTTATCACAATGACTACAAATTGAACTCGTAAGTTTTGCATCAAGGGTCAAACCAGAATCACGATTTCGCAAGTATAATTATTTTCCGCTATATACCGTTGTTTTTGCACGAGTGATCGTCTAGTCAAACAGAATAGGTAAACTTGTATGTATTTCTTTTAACTTTTAATAAGTAGATCGACATATCTAAATTGTTCCCAGAAGATAAACCTGAAAAACAAGTATTAAAAAGTAAAACATTGAAAGTTAATCCGTAAATTTCTTTGAACCTCCTACCAAGACGAGCACTTCTGAACGTTAAGTTCTTTTCCATCAGCCACACGAATTTCGTTTAATGCTGAGTTGTAAAATCATTCTGACCTTTTCGCACAATGATATATTTACGCTTTTCAACTTTTGCATGTTTCTCATGGTTCATTTGCTACATAAACACTTGATTAGCTCCATAATCTTGTCTTCCTCAAGAAACGGCTACCGAAACAACAATATCAGATGGCATATATGATGGCTGGTTAATGTTGCGTTTTCATACCGAACTTCATACATTGTAAAAACAATTTGATAATCCCAAAAAAAATTATAATAACAATAAAAATTATAAACATCGCTAAATCATCAAACTATACAAACAAAATATATAAGAGACAATGATAAAAATACTCCTTTTAGGATACTTTTTTTCCCCCTTCCCTTCCCTTCCCAAATACCCTTTTTTTTAACCAAAAGCCAAAGTGACACAACTACAAGTCTACAACCCATGATTATTAACAAAAGATAAAGAACTTCATACCTCGCGAAAATTTTGTGAAAATTAGTATATTTGTCATTTTCCCGGTATACAACATCACTAGTTGCGAAAGTTTGGCATGCACTTTTTAGTAAAGTTTGTAAAAACTATGTATTTAGTATTAAACACTAAAAATATGTATAAAAAAACTACTTTTACACTAGTGATTGCGCTTTTATAGCATGCATGTGCATACCTAGGGCTGAGCATCGAGGCAAAACGAACTGAATCGATCAAAACTAAACCGAACCGAATACTTATTTTGTGAAAGACATAAACCGAGAACATAACCGAAGTGACTCGGTTCGGTTCGTAAAGTTTAGGTGTGTTTTTCTCTGTTTTAGCTTGAACCGAAACCAAAAATCATAAATATAAAAAACTGAAATTGAATCGAATATGGTCAGTTCGGTTTCAGTTGAACTGATTTAACTTACCTTTTCAGTTCGGTTCGATTTTCGATTTATTGTGCTCATCCCCATTCATACCATGTACCTCAAATAAATTTCGACTCTTGTACAAAAAAAAAATATATATATAATAAAAAAATTATCACTAACCAAAAAAGTTAAAAAAGTTAATTTTCAAATAAAAGAAACGTTAGACATTTATAACTTACCGCCCACCACACCCACATTCAAATTCAAATTCAAGAAAATCAAGAAACACAAAAACCCAGATCCAAGATCACATCTTTTTCCCAAAAATGGATTCCAAACACCAAATCCCGTCTTCCCCGTTACTCCTTCGCGACATCTCCAACAATTTCAAGACCCCGAAACCCAAGAAACCAAACCCTAACAATTCTTTTCAGTTTGAATCCCCTTGTCCGACATTCTTTTCCGCTTTAAAACAAACACCCAAATCATCTTCGTGTACCACGGTTCGAAGGAATAAGGCGAGATTCTCGCTTGCTGCTCAGAAAGTTAGGGCGGTTGAACTTGAACAGACGAAATCGTCAAGAAAGGCGCAAAACGATAAAGAAAAGGCGTTGAAGTCTCTGGCGAAGTCGCTTACTGTTTGGCTTAATTTCTTGCTTGAGAACCCGAGGTTTGGAATTTTAAAGATTTTTAAGGGTGTGTTTGTTTAAGATTATATGTGGGCTTATTAGCTTATTTGATTTCGGCTTATATTTAATAAGCCCTAAATTTCCGGCTTATTTTGAGACTTACGGGTTTATATGAGTTTATCATATCATAATCATAATAAACTTATATAAGCCCACAATTCTCAAAATAAGCCGGAAAATTAGGGATTATGAAATAAAAGCCGAAATCAAATAAGCTAATAAGCCCACATATAAGCTTATACAAACAGCCCTTTAGTTTATATGCGTGTTTCGGATAATGGGGTTGTTTTAAGTCACGTTATTTAGGAGTCAAATAACCCGACTCGATATCAATTGGTATTTAGTAGCATAAAGTTAGTAATATTTTATAAGTGTTTCGGATGAAGAGGTTGTTTCAAGTCACACTATTTAGTTGGTAGGAGTCGAATAATCAGTTTGATGCTAGTTGGAACTTGGCTCGATATTATTTAGCAGCGTAAAGTCATTAATATTTTCTTGTAGTACTTGTTATTATACTTTTAAAATACATATCCAAACACTGCCTAAAAACGTGTTTCTTAGTATTTAGGAATCGAGTTATATAATCAGTTTGATGCGTCCTGTAACCCGTTTGATATTAACTAGATTAAGTTATAGTTCTCTTGTAGCACTTGTTATACAGTTGTCACTTTTTAAAATGCATACCAAACACTGTCTAAAGCTATGTTTCGAGTCAGAATATTTGGTTGAGTTTGATATACGTGTTCCGGATAATGGGGTTGTTTTCAGTCACGCACGCTATTTAGCTGTGTTTGTTACTATTTATGAGTCAAATAACCCGACTCGATATCAATTAGTAATATTTTATTGTAGCACTTGTTATCGAGTATCACATTATCACTTTGAAATGTATATCCAAACACTGCAAATTGCGTTTTTCAGAATGTTTAGTTGTCGTAATAGTAGTATTAGTTTCCTTATGTTAATGTGTTTATTGGATAAATGTGGTTTGAAATGAGGGGTTAATTTAAGTAGTTGTGTTTGCATATGTTATCTTGTTACCATTCGGAAGTTAAATAATTAGTTTCATGCTAGTTGCATACTCAAACACTACCGAGATTAGTTAGCTGTGTTTGGATATCTTATCTTAGTACTATGACTACTATCTTAGGAGTCGACATATAATGCGTTTGATGCTAGTTGCAACTCGACTCAATATCAGTTAGTAGCATAAAGTTTATTCTCTTGATTATTAGGTATCACGTTAGTACTTTTTAAACTGCACATCCAAACGCTGCCTAAAACTTTGTTTTTGAGGTTCGTATTAAGTTTTTAAATGACTTGTTATTTATAAAAATTCAGGTCTTGTGGAGTTGAGATATCTAGATTCACTGGTGAGGATTCACCTGATGGGTCGTCGAAGGTGTTTTTGGGTGAAAAGAGGGATAGTACGGGTCATGGTGGAGTTGAAGTTGATCGAGAGTGGCGTGGGCCAAAGCGTAGGAAGGATGAGTTATGGATTCATAAAGGTGAAGTGGAAAACAAGTTCTCGAGTACTATGTATTCTCGCTTGAAAAATTCGCTTGGGGATATTTGTAGTTTAGATGATATGAAGGAGAGAATGGCGACTTATTTGAGTCTCACTACTTGCAAAGAGATCCTTGATGTCATGACTCATGTCACGAAGGTATGTATGTTGATTCATTGTAGGCTTATGTTGTGCTTCTTTGTATTGGAAAATTTTATAAAACAGAAACCTACTTTTCGAGATGCTTAAATATAGTGAATTACCTGGTAATTAACGGTTTTATTACCAAAGAAAAAAATTACATTACAAAATGAGCCCATTGTGGAAACATTTATTACTAAGGTAGAACATAGAAACGTATACTTACCAAATTGGACCATTTTGAAAATTACGTTACTGTTAAAAGGAACTTTTTCGTCTTCATATAAAATTTACGTGAATGCCAATTTGTGTATTTGAAATGACAGAACATCGATGAAGGAAGACTAAAGATGAAGGCTCACTGCCCGATAGTTACTGATGTTGGAATGAAGGAGAACGCCTTAAAGATACTAATGAGTTACAATCCTGTTTGGCTAAGGATCGGGCTTTACATCGTATTTGGTGGTGAATCTTTACTGCCAAAGCCAAACACAGACACGAGTTCAGAGCAAGATGCTTCTTTTCTGAAAATGGTTGCTGAAAAACTGTTTTTTTCGCATGCTGCATTAGCAAAAGCTTACATTTATAACAAATTGGTTGACGGGTTGTACAGACCAGGCTATTATGAAAAACTAGGGAGTGTTATATTGAAGAAGTTTTTATTGCTAGCACTTATACTTGATCGAGCTAAATCACAGAGCAGTTTGCCTATTTGTTATGGTATAGATGGAATCGATGGTGGTTCACCTTTATTGTTCACATCTCGAGCTAGGATAAAATCAAGCAGTGAAATGATTTCTGGTAAATAAAACAATCTTTAATTCATTATCTTTTGTTTTAGTTAAAACGTTCATAACTTGTAGGTTTGGTTTTTGGTTCTTGTCACGTGTAGGTTTCTTATCATCAGATGTCATGCATGGAGTCGGTAATCTTATAACACATCTCACGATTATAGGATACAAAGTTTCTTACCAACAGGTACGATGTTAGTTTGCACCGCTTACCTATAAAACAGCATTTGTGTGAGTTTTTACACAATGATTGACGCTCGTTTTTCATGTTTGATTTTGCAGAATCCACTTGTCAAGTATGTGTTTAAGGTGACAGATCTTTTTAATGATCTAAAGGATGGCGTTCTTCTGTGCAGAGCCATTCAACTGTTACAACATGACCCATCTGTTCTTAAGGTTGGTTCACTGGTATGGAAAATGCTACATAGTAATATATATCGAGTTGTCTCTAACTTCTAAATGCTGTTTTATGTTGGACAGAAAGTGGTCATCGCATCAGATGACCGAAAGAAGAATATGGCAAACTGTGAGATTGCTCTTAAGTATCTGAAGCAGAGTGGAGTTCCGTTACATGACGAAGATGGAACTGAGATTATAACAGAAGATATTGTAAATGGAGATAAGGAGCTCGTAATTTCATTGTTATGGAACATGTTTGTTCATTTACAGGTTTAAATGCAATCTTGTACTTAGTCAATAAATATGAGTGTTTTATTATCCTTATTAATAGTTGGATTATGTGTTTGAACTGCAGTTGCCACTCTTGATCAACAACAAGCTTGTTACCGATGAGATCACCAATATTCGTGGACCTGAAGCGGTATGCATTGTACATATATAAATAACACAATTTTCAACTTACTCGTGCATGATTGACTTTTTGAACCATCATACTTGACACTTCAATTTCCAACTTGTTTATTCTAGCAGATACTTCCAAATACCTCGAGTCAGTTGGAGATGCTTCTCGAGTGGATTAAGGTAATTTTTTCTTCCAATAAATGTACTTGCAATATCTTCAGTTATTTCCTTTTGGCTAGGAGTTTCTTTTGCTGCACTTGGTGTAGGTGATATTTGTTAACTGTCTGTAGAAAGTTCGAGAATCAATCCCTGATATCATGCATAGAATAATGCAGTGATTTTCTCTGCTTCTAATGTATGCAGGCAATTTGTGATAACTATGATTTAAAGGTCGAGAATCTTGCTTCATTAGTCGATGGTAAAGCCATGTGGTGTTTGCTTGATTATTACTTCCGAAAAGAACTTTGTAATGATACATCTAACAAGGTATTAACTCTTAGCAGAAGAAAGCCGTGTTTTGCATTCCATCTTTATTTCTTTTATATTCATGTTTCTCGTTGTATGTTTGTGAATGCGTAGGAACTACAGGAAACAAATGAAGTGTCCATCATGTCAGCTTCAGATTACGTTGACGCAGTACATAACTTCTTGCTGTCACAAAAGCTGACAACGCTATTGGGGAATTTCCCAGAGGTATAGTTACTCTTATACGGATATACTTTATTCTATGTATTACTTCTTTATCTAGAAATTGCTTTATGTTTGTCATGATCCGCGTTTTCTTATGTTTAGGTTCTGCAAGTTAGTGATATACTTGAATATAAAGGCGCGTGCAGTGATCGGGGTGTGATCATCTTGTTGGTTTTCCTATCATCCCAACTAGTTGTCAAGAGAAATCTGGTAATACCCCAACCATCATCTTCTTGGGTAAAGTTAGAATATGTTGAGGACAAATAGGATTTAACATAATAACACATCCTTTTCTGTATACCAGCAACAGATAAATTTTCATAAGCTCTTGGGTCATAATCAAACTTCAGAGAGGAAATGTGTCAGACGAGACCGAAACCTTGAAAATCATGATGAGGCACTTCATGTGGAAGAGACTTGTCAGAACCGCAATGAAGGTTTCCAAGGATATTATTATTGCTATTGTTCTCTATATAAAGTTGACTGCAGCTTTTTGTAAAACAGATTTCACTCAGACAGTTTATTTTGTTTCTATTTTTCCTATGCAGATAATGGCAGAAAGTTTAAGGCGATTATGGAGTGGTGGAAAGAAATGGCTCTGAATAACAGCAAAGCCAATGAGAAGCCGGTTTATGCAGCGTTACAAAGCTTTCCTTGCAAGCAATATAGTGATGATCAACGAGGTTATCATTATAAACCTTCTATCTTCATATACCTTAGCAATCTGTTTCTGTAGATGCTTATAGAAATGAATTATCATAACCCTTGTTTATGGTTTCAGGAAATGCTGCAAAAATCATACAATCCCATTTCAGGCGATTGGTTGAACACCGGAACTATACACGAACAAAAAAGGCAGTTTCTTTTCTACAATGCACCATACGCAATTTTATTGCTCAAAGGCAACAAACTGATGCTGCTATTTTGATTCAAACTTGTTATCGTAGCTGGATCTTAAGGAAACGGTTTTTAAATCAGAAGCAAGCAGCAGTTAAAGTTCAAACTTGTTATCTTAGCTGGATCTTAAGGAAACGTTTCTCAAATCAGAAGCAAGCAGCAGTTAAAGTTCAAGCTTTTTATCGTAGTTGGATTTTGAGGGAAAGTTTCTTGAATCAGAAGCAAGCAGCAATACAAATTCAAGCTTGTTATCATAGTCGGATATTAAGGAAACGTTTCTTAAATCAGAAGCAAGCAGCAGTTAAAGTTCAAGCCTGTTATCGTACTTGGATATTGAGGAAAAGTTTTTTGAATCAGAAGCAAGCAGCAATACAAATTCAAGCTTGTTATCATAGTCGGATATTAAGGAAGAATTTCTTGACTCAAAAGCAAGCAACAATCAAAATTCAAAGTCTTTATCGTGGATGGGCATTGAGGAAGGGTTTCTTGAATGAGAAACAAGCAGCGATCAAACTTCAAAGTATTTATCGTGGATGGGTATTGAGGAAACGTTTCTTGAACAAGAAGCAAGCAGTGATCAAAATTCAAAGTCATTATCGTGGATGGTTGTCAAGAAGCTGTTTCTTGAAACAGAAACAAGCTGTTATGAGACTCCAAAGGTTCTACTGGTCTATGAAATGTTTGAGGAACTTTAGACGCAACAAACTTGAATTCAATTCAGCGATGGTTATTCAGTCACATACGCGAGGATGGATTGCACGTAGAGTAACATGTAGACGCAGATGTCAAATTGTACAGATCCAAGTAAGTTTACTCACAGAACATTTTGAAAAATTGACCCAAAATTACTTGAGGGACTAAACCCTGAGAGGAAAGCTTCTAGTGGTTAAACCGCCAAGACGTTAAAATATTAGTGGTTGTGCCATTATTAAACCTCTAAAAAAAATCCCGTACATACAAATATGGAAGTTTAACCAGTTGCCTCATATTTCTTTTTGCAAGTGTGAAACTTTATAGATCAGCACACCTTTAAGTGTGTGAATATTTCTTTCTTGTAAAGATCATGACTTGTGTAACTTTATGAATCCAGAGTGTTTTCCGTGGTTGGTTGATGAGAAGGGAGTTTTTACTGCAAAAGGAGGCCACAGCAAAGATTCAAAGTGCTTTTCGACGCTTTACATGCCTCAAGGCCTTTAACAGTCGTAAGGATGCTGCTATTGTAATCCAGCGATACGTGAGGGGTTGTATTACTCGAAAGAAGCTTTTAGGTAAAGTCTAATCTGTTTCAGTCATTTTATAATGTTCATGTCTCTGTTTATTTTGATGTTACTGACTTTGAATCTGATGGAACAAAGTGACACGGTGCCTACAAGAAGGTGAAATATCAGGCTGCAATCATGACGCCCAGACAAGAACAAAATCAGCCATTGTTATCCAAACTAATGTTCGAAGATGGATTGCTAAAAGAAAAACAGTTCAAAGGAGGCATCGTATTGCAGTGATCCAAGTGAGTATCATAACTTTTGTTCTTAAGCTCATTAGGTAATATGTATATAAAAAGAAGTGCAAATGCTAAAGTGATTTTTTATTTTTTTATTTTTTTTTTTTATTTTTAGTCATACTGGAAAGGATATATTGAGAGAAAACATTCAAGAGAAAAGGTATCGGATATCCGATTGAGGGTGCAACAAGCTGCTGCGAATGTGGACGATGGTCAGCGAATTATAAACAGGCTTATTACAGCACTTGCAGAACTAAAAAACATGAAGAGCGTCAGTGGCATCCTTCATACCTGTGCAACTCTTGGTAAGCATTCTGTAAACTAAATAAATGGTCCCTCACTGATACTAAATTACGTATATAGTCCCTAGAGTAGAAACACTATTTGCCTTCTATTTGATCCTCTGTAAACTAAAAAAGGCACCTTATATGTAACCGGCTATTGTTTCACAGATATGGCTACAAAGCACTCTCAGAAATGTTGTGAGGAGCTTGTTGCTGCAGGGGCCATCGGCACACTACTTAAACTAATTGATTCCATTAGTCGAAGCATTGCTGATCAGGAGGTTCTAAAACACACATTTTCTACTTTTAGAAACCTTACGCGCCATCCTCATTTGACTGAAGCGCTCATCGAGACTAATGGATCGAGTCAAGCAATCCTACTGGAATTTATTCGGTCTGTAGATATGTTTCTTGACAACTTTTTTTATTTGTTGACCCGGTTCTTGTCATGGTTTGTTCTAAATTCCTTTCTGTTGTTGGCTGCAGAAACAAAGAAGAGACGTACTTCATTGCAGCTGATGTTCTACAAAACATATGTTCACACAAGAAAGGTGTCGAAAGATTACGCGGTTTGCCTTCTTTAGTGAAGAGATTGCATAATAATGTTGAAAATCTTAAAAAGAAGGCAGCTAATGACAAGAGGTATAGTTTGTTGCACCTATCATTTTCCTGTTTTTTTACAGTGTTTCTTTTTTTATCTTTCACATTCCTGTAATTGATGTTAACATTTTGTATATGCAGGAATCCGAGAACCCCAGCAACAAAGGAACAGATAGACCGAAGCCGAAGATTGAAGGAAGCTGTTAATATCTTGAAATTGATAACCCAATAGCTAAGATAGATTCCTTCTCGGAAAGCGTTTTTTCCTCAATTCTTGATTTCTTGGAAGAAATCTTGTTTGATGCATATGAACATAGGATTAGTGTTTGATCAGAAGATTGAAGGTGTAGGTTGTTTTTTTAATGAATTGTGTGTAGAATGAAGATCTCGTTTAATCGATTTTGATGTTGAAAACGATCGTTTACTACTTCAAAATTAAGCACAAGCTTTTTTTCATACAATAGATATGTCATTAACAATACAACAGTTTCTTTATGTAGAATAAAACATTATTGATTCCATAACAAATCTTATTTAAGTATCAATCGGTTTAACCCTACATCTAAATGGATATTTACACACCAACGAAATCTTGAACAGTAAACATACCTCCCCAAAACAATGCCCATAAATATTGAAACCAAATAACCTTAAAAATATCAAATTCAAATATGGAATCAAACTTTTAAGGATTCAAGCAGCCCTAGCAAGAACCTCTGTCTGCTGTGGCAGATCAGCTGGTTCGATATAAAAACCCCTTCTAACAAAAGATCTTGGTACAGTAACTGTCAACACCCCGTTCTCATAACAAGCAGATATTCCATTTACATCAATTGTATCTGGTAACCTGAACTTTTTCATGAATGTCCGGCCACCGGCTGTTGTAACGGTATCGTCAGCTGATTCTGTACGAATAATAAGGTACCTTGAGTCCTCAACCTCCACACAGATTTCCTCCTTCCTAACACCTGCATACGAGAATAAAGCATTATAGAAAAAAACAGAAAAATCTTTGATTAAACATATAAATATTGTCATAAGCGTGTCTTAGAAACGAATTCGTGTATGCAATCAAACCAGATCTTAGCCAATGACGAGTTATATACAGAAGTGTATGCAATCAAACCATATCTTAGCCAATGACGAGTTATATACAGAAACTCATAGATAAACCAAATACAGATACAGAAATCTTGATTTTTCATAAGCAAAATAAATGGAACACGAGTGTCTTAGAAATGAACAATTGTGCGCAAACAAACCCGTTGATTCTTAAAAAACAGGCATTTTTAACCCATTGGTAAACCAAGCACGAAATAAACCACCCCAAAAGAAAAGAATCAAGAAATCTTTATTTCATAAAAGAATATATAAACTTTCTAAAATGGGCGTCTTAGAAACTAATTTATGTATGCAATCAAACCAATTAACCATTTAACGAGTTAATATCAGGAAACACATAGGTAAACCAAACCGGTTCCCTAAAGTCTTGCTCCTATAAACCTGGAATTTTTAAAATTAAAAAAAGTACAAAATTCAAGAAACGCAAGGATTACCAGGGATGTCAGCAGAGTAAATGTGGGATTCAGGGGTTTCGGTCCAATGAACGTAGTTTTCAGGAGTAAAAGGGTATGGAAAAAGGAGAGGGGAGGTGAAAAATGAATGCCAAGAAGGGTTGAATGTTGAGAATTCCATTTTTCTTCCTTTTTTTGGAAAAAATTTCTTGGTAAAAAAACCAAGATATATGAATTCAGAGAAATCTGAACCAAAAATCTGAAAGGAAGAATGAAGAAAAAAAAGTGGTTGGTTTGATTATATTAATTATAAATTAACAAATTTTGGGTGGTGGGTTTGGGAGCTCCTGCAAAATGATTGGACTCTTTAAAAATTTTAAAAAGAAAAAACACAAAACCCTATCCATTCATGAAATTGTTTGTTTGTTTAATGATCTATCATTGAATTTGAGGTCATTGAGATATTTTTTAAAAGGTAAATGACTTATTTACCCTTGAACAATATTTCATATAAGGTTGAATAGTCTCCTTCATAGGAGGTAGTTAAAAGACTTAAAAAGTCCTTGTTAATGGGTACTTGGACCACCAACTGTTTTAAGATTTTTCATAGAAGTACTAAAATCTTTATCCAATACCATAAAAGATACATAAAGTCAGTAACTGCACCTTTTCCTTTTTCCAACAACAAAAATGAGATAACTTATTATAATCTACATGTATATAAAATTATATGTGAAAGGATCACTTATTTTGTTACTTTTTCTTCTGTTTAAAACTTAACTAACTTTGCAAGTCTAAGGGCGTTTTGTTTAATCTTATACGTGGGTTTACGAGCTTATTTGATTTCGGCTTATATTTCATAAGCCCCAATTTATCGGCTTATTTTGAGACTTAGGCATATATAAGTTTATCATATCGTAATAAACTTATATAAGTTTATCATATCGTAATACACTTATATAAGCCAACAACTCTCAAAATAAGCCGGAAAATTGGGGCTAATGAAATATAAGCCGAAAAATAAATAAGCTCATAAGCCACATATAAGCTAAACAAGCACCCCCTAATATAAATTTAAATCCACTTATTAATTGGATATCCTGCGAATTTGATCCCATGTTCAAATTTTGGTTAATTGTACATCTAAACGATCAAGCAAAATTCATCTAGTGAACCAATCAGTATGCTATCGTACATAAGGATATAATAAGATGCGGCCCATAGAAGATATATAAATAAACATCACACTGTTAATCCGAGGAACGATTAGTATATGAAAGTACAGTGAAGCAGGATACCTGTAACGACTTGAGTTATTAAGTATTGACTCCGAGCACGAATCCATTGCTATAAGAAGGAAGATTAGTAGACATATTGTAATTCCTCACAGGAGAACGGAAAGGATTAGGTGTAACAGGATGTGTGATGTGCAAACCAGCACCACGAATGACTTGTTTCGCCTTTGCACATAATATCTCAGACTGATCAGTGAAGAACGCTGGCAATCCCTTTGCTTTAATCAACTCAAGTGCACCAACCCAGCTAGAATAACTCTCGAAACCACAATTTAAACCTATAACGACATGGGGTGGAGGCAAGTAAGGTGCTTCCTCTTGGTAAATACCCCTTACTATGTTCACACGCACTCTGCTACTAATTCCCGAAGTTGAACCTGACAAATTAGTAGGGACACCTGGCCCAACCATCACTATTTGTACGTTTCCCATCCCGTTGAGAATATGACTTATCTCTGTGAACGCTGGCATCCAATCCAGTTCCTCTTCAGGTCCAATATAGTGAAGAATGACTTCTTTACCCTTGAGTAATAGATTTTTGGAAATGACACTTAGCGTTGTTAGGATGTAATAAACCGTTAACGGGTGTGAAAGAATGTCAGCAACAGGACTAGACAATGGCAGTGACCGGAGATTGTAGTACTCCAACCAGCTTGAGAGAAGGATCGGATTTGATACCCCGTGTATTTGAAAAAGGGACTCGTGTGGGTACACATCATCATCTAAACCACCCCATGAATCAGACAGTTTGTCTGTTGTTGGGAGTAAACCGAAAGGACAGTGAGAATAACAAGGACATTTTCGCCTCCACATACCTTTTCTGTGAACACCGTTTCCAATTAATTCAAGATATTTACACGGATTTTCGTTGAAACAAGGGAATGTGAAGATATTTATTGCTAATTCGTCTTCACGTTCCATCATTGCTTTATAGTGCCCACAAACGCCTTTATGTGATTCCTTCCAGTGTTGCTTTTGACAGATAGTGCTACAATAGATTATACCATGACAATGGTCACAATATGTAATATGATCTCCCGAAACTTCTTTCTCACATTGAGCACATTGTCGTGAATTGCCTGCGGACCTCATATCGAAAAAAGTATCCTCCTTTCTGAAGTCTGAATGTTGGGATTTAGTAGGGGTTGACCCGCCACTTGAGTTGACTTTTTCAGTATACCCTTGACCAGGTGGGTGCGAAACTGTAACAGCAACAATATCATTACCCTTTGACATTTCAGGAGGCCATTGCACATCAACAGTTTCAATGAACGGCTCAAAGTAAACGAATTTAGACCATTTTGGAGTATCATCGTCTTCTTGAAGTAAAGGATGGACTAAAGAAACGGCTTTCATAACACCATACATGAACCTAAGCTCTTCGATTGTGGGATTTCTGCACCGAAGTTCACCAGCTGAATTGCAACGACAAACATCAAAAACAGGGAAACGATCAGCACCCGATACCTCCAACGACAAAGCCTTAATCATTTTCTTATGCGAAGGTAACATCAACGACTGAACCTCATATGTCGCCCTCATAATCTCAACATTAGGCGCACGAATAGTCTCTCTAGAACCCATCGTTTTCCTTGCATCATTTTCCGACCTAAACATATAAAACGCAAGATCACCACCATCTCCACCAACAAACTGAACACACGGAAACGGCTGTTTCTTTCCAGTCCAATCCGAATCTTTCCCTACCCTAAGCCCAATAAGATGATCCGGTCTCAATCTTTTCCACGGATCAGTTCTATACAAAGCGGCAGCAGCTTTATACATAGCCTTAATAAAAGAATGAGAAACATTTTCCACATTCATCAAACAAGTACCCGATCCTAAACCTAGTCCAGGACCAGAACCAAACTGTTCACGATACCTCGAGAACAACGTCTTCAATTGACTATCCATATATCCTACCATTCAATAAAACCTGAAATAAGCATTGCAACAATCAGGTTTTCGCCAAATATACTAAATCCTTAATCAAACATACTTCACAATGCAAAAGAAAATTTTCACAAAAATACATAAAGTTACAATGGCCTAGTGGTAAGGCACCTAACCTCCTCACAAGAGGTCGAGTGTTCACAGGGATACCTCGGTTAGGCCATGTACATACGAGTCAAAGACTCGCCCTCCCGGGTAACATGAACAGGGAAAACCTCACCCGTTTACATAAAGTTACAAACTTTTAGCTCGAAATGGACTCGTTAACATAGCGAAAGTCGAAAAATGGTTTAACTAAACTAGTACATATCCCAATAACAAGTAAAACCCTAAAACATAGCTGCATTCATAATCACATAATGTGGTATCCATAAACAGTAAAATACTAAATGTACCTATTTGCATAATGTTATACAGTATAAATTAGGCCATTAGGGTACTAAAATTAAAATAAAAAAATTGTGAAAAATGGTGAATTTAAAGGGAATCAATTAATCAATGCTAACATATATATAAATGCAATGTATATACAGAAAGATTTTAAATAATGGAGATGAGTATATACAGATTTTTTTGTGTAGATCAACAAGTGTTTGAGTCAAGGAGGTTGTTGACTTGTTGTTGCAGTGGTATTTAATGTACTCCCTCCTATGAATATGTTTATTTTGACTTTTTGTTAGGTTGGGTTTTGGGTTTAACTAAAATTGTTTCATTTGACATCCAAACTTAGGGGTGTAATCGAGCCGAGTCGAGTATTGACATGCTCGAGCTCGGCTCGTTTAAAATCGAGTCGAGTCGAGTATTTTTCGAGTCGATCTCGAGTTGTTCGCGAGTTGTCTCGGCTCGATTACACACCCCTATACATAATATATAAATATACATATATATATATATATATATATATATATATATATATATATATATATATATATATATATATATATATATATATATATATATATATATATATATATATATA
>LBNU01036650.1:142482-212872 GCA_014162995.1 Artemisia annua | reverse complement strand
ATATATATATATATATATATATATATATATATATATATATATATATATATATATATATATATATATATATATATATATATATATATATATATATTGGGGTGTAAATGTGTAATCGAGTCGAGTCGAGTAGCTCGCGAGTTGTCTCGGCTCGTTTAAAATCGAGTCGAATCGAGTATTTTTCGAGTCGATCTCGAGTTGCTCGCGAGTTGTCTCGGCTCGTTTACACCCCTAATCCAAATTAAATATCCTTTTTCTTTTTATGTTTTCTTTTATTTATTTATTTATTTATTTATTTATTTTAGGAAGTCCTAAAATAAATGTGTTTTAGCCAATCAAAATTGGTTTTAGTGAGCATGGATGACATTTTATTGGTAGGGAATATAATTACTAGAGATGTGTTTCAGCATTCGTATAAAACAAGAAAAATACAAATTGCATTCAAATCTAGGATGGCAAAAGCACCCGAAATCGACGGGGAAACCTGAAACCCAAACCGGATGGATCAGGTTCGGGGGTTTGGATACGGGTTCGGGTAGAAGTATTCTTTTTTTCCTGGGTATGGGTTTGGTTGCGGGTTCTGGTAATACTCGCTCGTTTAACCGTACCCGTATCCGCACCCGTATCCGTACCTGTTTACCCGAGGTTATACCCGCCTATTTTATATAAACTATAAAGCCCAAGCCAAGTTGTGGACTCTTGACCCTTTAAAAAATTTGTGTCCACTCCTTATAATAGCATATATGAGTATATCTTGGTAATTACAAAAAGTTAAACAAATACTCACGCCAAGTCTTGACACTTGAGTTCTCACATACATTAACTGATCTATCTTTGTTCAAAAAAAAATTTGTACTTTTTTGAGACTTGGATTAAGATCTCTATGATCAAATACTCACACCTCTTTAGATTTTGTAATGCATTACTTAAGAATTAAGATCTCTATTATCAAAGACATTTGAATTTTGTACTTTTTCTTGGAATTATTATCATGATTGGTTTGAAATGTTAAATCGTATGATATGATACTGAAGTCGTTTTATTTAAGTTATAAAAACTTTGAATATTAGGGTGTTTTGATTTGTTTTCGGTGGAGTTTTTTTTAACTTGATACCCGCAATTTTGTCCAGCAAAGATTCAATCGGGGATAACTGAAACCCGCGGATAAAACCGAAAAACCGATGGATAATACTAAACGGGCACCCATCGGGTTTGGGTATGGATATCCTAAACGGGTACGGGTTCACTAACACCCAACCCCAAACCCAACCCGTTGCCATCCCTATTCAAATCAATGTTTACCTATCAATTCTTTACAAAACAGAAAATTTGTATTTCCTATTTTAACAAGGAAAGCTACAAAACATTTTTTTTTCTTTCTTTTTCTTTCTTTTTTTTCTTGTAACCCCTCTTGCTTTCTTAAGAATAAACAATATCATATGAACGCGTTATTTTTTATTTTTTATTTTTTTTAATAAATCTATAAATAAAAAATTAAGAAATTTTTTTCTTTGGCTAAATGCGCCTTAAGAATTCCTAAAACTTTGTGCACGTAAAAATGTACATTTATTTTAGACGAAAACAGTATGTAATTATATGTTATGCCTGTGAAATGTAGGATTCTAGTTCTAGTAGTTGATAAGGAAACCAAATAAATCAATCATGAATGTGATAATCTATTTAATTAAAAAAAATATACAGTAGTATATTTAACATTTACGTCTCCAATAGTAATAAGTGATTATGATTTTGATTTTTTTCGTTCATCGTCTTCTTGAAGTAAAGGATGGACTAAAGAAACGGCTTTCATAACTCCATGCATGAACCTAAGCTCTTTGATTGTGGGATTTCCGCACCGTAGCTCACCAGATGAATTGCAACGACAAACATCAAAAACATGGAAACGATCATCACCCTGTACCTCTAATTAGGGCTGATCACGGTCCGAAAACCGGACCAGACCGATCAAGACCGGACGAAAACCAATTTGCTCCAAAAGTCCGGGCTGAGGACTGGACCAATGTTACACAAATGGCCCAAATTAGGGTTTCACACTTTTCATAAAACCCCCTATACAACTACTTTTGGACCAAGAAATAAATAAACACCCTACAGCAGACCAAATGGGACACGTGGCTGCACGGGAATGGATGTTGGGTGAGTTGCGGAATTTCACGCGCAAGAGGGAATTTATTTGGGCGGTTGGGCTTCACTCGCTTGGCTTAGCAGAATTTGCATAACTCCTATTACTTTTTCGGGGTTTTTGCGTATATATCCTTCCGAAAATGCATAATTGCATATATATCCAAAGCATGCATAAAAACCATTGTACTATGTGCATCAAAAACTTGTACAAAGGATATATATGCAATTATTCACTTTGGGAGGGATATATATGCAATTCTGCCTTCTTTTTCTATTTTTTTTTTCTTGGGGCTAGTTGTTGGGCTTTGGCATAAGGCTTGACTTGGCTCAGTTTCTTCGGGCTTTTTATAAAATAAAAAAGAGACCTAACAATAAACCTAACTCATTTCCAGTAAAACCTATATAAATTAATACTCGATAAATTAATAACCTCGATAAAATTAATAATTTCTCTGGTCCTAACTTGGGACCAGTACAAATTAGGACCCCAATCGATAAAATAATAAGATAATAATTTTTTTGAAACCCCAGTGTATATATATTTGTCCCAACGAAACTATAAATTAATAATTATTAAAAATTTCATATATATTTATATATGCGTGTGTTTGAGAGATACACTTCAAAATCCTAAGATTGTTTAGTAAAAAATGAATTCATTATCACTTGTTATTTTTTGTTGAACTTCAAATCTATATTGAGTTTATCTCAAAATCTGCTTATTGCACTAAAGTGTTGCTGTGTTGTCTTCTCGTATTGCAACAAAAAATGTTAATTTTATTTTCATAAAGTGTGAATATGAATTCATAAAATTTTAATTGGAACTTGTTTTTCAAATTTATTTTTCATCTTTAACGAGTATACATTGTATCTAGTATATTACACTTGAAAATTTAAAGGTCATATGTAAAACCTCTTTAAATTAATAAATTATTAATTTATCGATATAATAATATCTCGCTAAATTAATAAAATAATTCGGTCCCAACACTATTAATTTATAGAGGTTTTACTGTATTTTTTGACAAGTGTTATACAAATTTTTTTCTTGTATCAATTTTCACCAATCAAAATTTTAAATTCACCAAACACATTTGTACGTTTAACTTTAGCTCTAAAATCCTCGTCACGTGCCTACAATGATAAATAACAAAATGTAACCATATTTACACTTAAAATATATTTTTGTTATAGTATTTATTTATCCTAAAATGAGGGTATTTTGGTACTACAAATACGAATAATCACGAAGTCATCAGACTGAAGACAAAATCTTTACTTGTGGCATGCTCCATATCTTACCAACTCCAGTTAAAGAACTGATCATGAAGTAACAAAATAAGCACAAAGTTGTTGAGATGAAAACAAATTGAAGGTTAGGTTGAAGAATAATTTATACGAGAGTTCCACTTCTATCATGACTTGCACGTATCAGCAAAAATGAGCATTGGGTAAGACCATCATAGTAAAACAGTATGATGACACAAAGTTATCAGACATATGACAAAAAACAAGCATCTAAGAACTATCGAAGTTCTAATTACAAACGTTGACTAACAACACAAGGAAAATAAAGAATAAAGAATTTTAGCATTCATATGGTGTCATTTAACTAGAAGCAAATATCAGTTAAGGTTGAAAGTATAAATGGTCATATACAGTGAGCTTCATCAATCACAACAAGCGAAATGAGTGAGATTGCAGAAAATCGGATGTAAATTATGCGTCTAACATAGCGAAATACGAAAAATGGTTTAACTAAACTAGTACATATCCCAATATCAAGTAAAACCCTAAAACATAGCTGCATTCATAATCACATAATGTGGTATCCATAAACAGTAAAATACTAAATGTACCCATTTGCATAATGTTATACAGTATATATTAGGCCATTAGGGTACTAAAATTAAAATAAAAAATTGTGAAAAATGGTGAATTTAAAGGGAATCAATTAATCAATGCTAACATATATATAAATGCAATGTATATACAGAAAGATTTTAAATAATGGAGATGAGTATATACAGATTTTTTTGTGTAGATCAACAAGTGTTTGAGTCAAGGAGGTTGTTGACTTGTTGTTGCAGTGGTATTTAATGTACTCCCTCCTATGAATATGTTTATTTTGACTTTTTGTTAGGTTGGGTTTTGGGTTTAACTAAAATTGTTTCATTTGACATCCAAATTAAATATCCTTTTTTCTTTTTATGTTTTCTTTTATTTATTTATTTATTTATTTATTTTAGGAAGTCCTAAAATAAATGTGTTTTAGCCAATCAAAATTGGTTTTAGTGAGCATGGATGACATTTTATTGGTAGGGAATATAATTACTAGAGATGTGTTTCAGCATTCGTATAAAACAAGAAAAATACAAATTGCATTCAAATCTAGGATGGCAAAAGCACCCGAAACCGACGGGGAAACCTAAACCAGATGGATCGGGTTCGGGTAGAAGTATTCTTTTTTTCCTGGGTACGGGTTTGGTTGCGGGTTCTGGTAATACCCGCCCGTTTAACCGTACCCGTATCCGCACCCATATTCGTACCCGTTTACGCGGGGTTATACCCGCCTATTTTATATAAACTATAAAGCCCAAGCCAAGTTGTGGACTCTTGACCCTTTAAAAAATTTGTGTCCACTCCTTATAATAGCATATATGAGTATATCTTGGTAATTACAAAAAGTTAAACAAATACTCACGCCAAGTCTTGACACTTGAGTTCTTACATATATTAACTGATCTATCTTTGTTCAAAAAAAAATTTTGTACTTTTTTGAGACTTGGATTAAGATCTCTATGATCAAATACTCACACCTCTTTAGATTTTGTAATGCATTACTTAAGAATTAAGATCTCTATTATCAAAGACATTTGAATTTTGTACTTTTTCTTGGAATTATTATCATGATTGGTTTGAAATGTTAAATCGTATGATATGATATTGAAGTCGTTTTATTTAAGTTATAAAAACTTTGATATTATGGTGTTTTGATTTGTTTTCGGTGGAGTTTTTTTAACTTGATACCCGCAATTTTGTCCAGCAAAGATTCAATCGTGGATAACTGAAACCCGCGGTTAAAACCGAAAAACCGATGGATAATACTAAACGGGCACCCAACGGGTTTTGGGGCGGGTTTGGGTATGGATATCCTAAACGGGTACGGGTTCACTAACACCCAACCCCAAACCCAACCCGTTGCCATCCCTATTCAAATCAATGTTTACCTATCAATTCTTTACAAAACAGAAAATTTGTATTTCCTATTTTAACAAGGAAAGCTACAAAACATTTTTTTTTCTTTCTTTTTCTTTCTTTTTTTTCTTGTAACCCCTCTTGCTTTCTTAAGAATAAACAATATCATATGAACGCGTTATTTTTTTTTTTTTTTTTTTTTTAATAAATCTATAAATAAAAAATTAAGAAATTTTTTTCTTTGGCTAAATGCACCTTAAGAATTCCTAAGACTTTGTGCACGTAAAAATGTACATTTATTTTAGACGAAAACAGTATGTAATTATATGTTATGCCCGTGACATGTAGGATCCTAGTTCTAGTAGTTGATAAGGAAACCAAATAAATCAATCATGAATGTGGTAATTTATTTAATTAAAAAAAAATATACAGTAGTATATTTAACATTTACGTCTCCAATAGTAATAGGTGATTATGATTTTGATTTTTTTCGTTCATCGTGTTCTTGAAGTAAAGGATGGACTAAAGAAACGGCTTTCATAACTCCATGCATGAACCTAAGCTCTTCGATTGTGGGATTTCTGCAACGAAGCTCACAGATGAATTGCAACGACATACATCAAAAACATGGAAACGATCATCACCATATACCTCTAATTAGGGCTGATCACGGTCCGAAAACCGGACCAGACCGATCAAGACCGGACGAAAACCAATTTGCTCCAAAAGTCCGGACTGAGGACTGGACCAATGTTACACAAATGGCCCAAATTAGGGTTTCACACTTTTCATAAAACCCCTTATACAACTACTTTTGGACCAAGAAATAAATAAACACCCTACATCAGACCAAATGGGACACGTGGCTGCACGGGAATGGATGTTGGGTGACTTGCGGAATTTCACGCGCCAGAGGGAATTTATTTGGGCGGTCGGGCTTCACTCGCTTGGCTTAGCAGAATTTGCATAACTCCTATTTCTTTTTCTAATTTTTTTTTCTTGGGGCTAGTTGGTGGGCTTTGGCATAAGGCTTGACTTGGCTCAGTTTCTTCGGGCTATTTATAAAATAAAAAAGAGACCTAACAATAAACCTGACTCATTTATTTTTTGACAAGTGTTATACAATTTTTTTCTCGTATCAATTTTCACCAATCAAAATTTTAAATTCACCAAACACATTTGTACGTTTAACTTTAGCTCTAAAATCTTCGTCACGTGCCTACAATGATAAATAACAAAATGTAACCATATTTACACTTAAAATAATTTTTTGTTATAGTATTTATTTATCCTAAAATGAGGGTATTTTGGTACTACAAATACGAATAATCACGAAGTCATCAGACTGAAGACAAAATCTTTACTTGCGGCATGCTCCATATCTTACCAACTCCAGTTAAAGAACTGATCATGAAGTAACAAAATAAGCACAAAGTTGTCGAGATGAAAACAAATTGAAGGTTAGGTTGAAGAATAATTTATACGAGAGTTCCACTTCTATCATGACTTGCACGTATCAGCAAAAATGAGCATTGGGTAAGACCATCATAGTAAAACAGTATGATGACACAAAGTTATCAGACATGTGACAAAAAACAAGCATCTAAGAACTATCGAAGTTCTAATTACAAACGTTGACTAACAACACAAGGAAAATAAAGAATAAAGAATTTTAGCATTCATATGGTGTCATTTAACTAGAAGCAAATATCAGTTAAGGTTGAAAGTATAAATGGTCATATACAGTGAGCTTCATCAATCACAACAAGTGAAATGAGTGAGGTTGCAGAAAATCGGATGTAAATTCTATGTTTAGTAATCTCTCGGGAGATACAAAAAGAACCTAAAACACGAGCTGCGTATCTTGACACAAAAATAACAAACTAAATATTAATATAGATTACAACTTTTTAACAAATTAACCTTCAAGGATCCTCGTGTACCCGCCTAAGTGTTTCAGAACTCTCTTCCTCGAAACGCAAACTCTCTTCTTCACATACTCCTCTCCTCGTCTCCTTCTCCTTCACCGCCACTTTAACTTCTGTTTACTTCTTTTGTAAGACTTCTTATTCCCATTATACGCAGGGGCGGATGCAAAGCTTATGTAAGGGGGGACGGTGCCCTCCATGGTTCGACAAAAAAGATGAGATTTTAGTGTATTTTTTCTTCAATTTTGAGCTTTTTGTTAAAATGCCCCCGACCAAAAACTCAAATTTCCCGCCACTTACACACTAAAACCCAACATTCAACGCTATAAAACCTTATAAATCTTTCATCTCTAAGTAACATACGCGATTTATCATTTCGATCCTAGTTTTTTTGCCGCATTTTGTGGCTATTGTAAAAAAAAAATAAAATAAAATAAAATAAAATAAAATAAAATAAAAAAAGACCCCCCATAGGTCTAATTTTCTAGTTTTGCTTATTATACGCGTTGGGATTCCTTTTCCTAACTTTATTCCCAAACTTTTTGCATCCTCAGTGTCCATTTCATGAAACTCGGCTTGCTCAACGGCACATTAGGCAAAACCGATCCCCCTATCAAATTCTGCGGCTTCCTCGCTACTTTCCATAAGTTCCTAAAACTAACATCACTGCTTATGGCATCATTTCCACATCCAAAATCACGCTCTCATTTCCACATTCAAAATACCACGAATTTGCTCATATCACATTTCCTCCATCTAAACTGCTACTACTCTCAACATTTCTTATATCATTCGGTTCGAAATTCAAGCTAGGTTTATGCAACTTGGCAATGCGGCCAGCTTGTCACAATCCACAAATGAGCACATTAGCATGAGTCACTAGTCAAAAGTGAATATAGAATTGTGATGAGAATTTAGGTACATGTGTATTTCTCTTTATACTATATTCTGCATGTGGCTTAGAGTTAAGAATCAAATATGTTCAACAGAGTTCAATAACATAATCAAATATGTTTGTGCGTTTTCATATTGTCTGGTACATAACTCATTTGCTGATAAAATGATGTTTAATGTGTTCTTTCCTCTCTTCTGTAAATGCAGACTGTGCAAACACAGCAACGAGCAGAGAGGGATGCTGCAATTGCTCGGTTGGAGCAAAGCAGAATTGTGCTTGCATGGAGATTGGCTGACCACCATGGTAAGAATTGAAGTACAAGGTCATTGAAGAAGCAAGAGCTTTTGTTGGTGAAGTACAGAATCATAGCAAATTTGCCCCACCTGAGAATGGTTACACATCAGCAGAATCCTATAATGGCAGAAAGAGCTCAATCATTCTAGTCAAAGTTGTCAACTCTAGCTTCAACTTTGCCAAGAAGTCCCTCAAAGTAGATCATCTTGGCGGTGTTTTAGGGAATGCTGCTTTATTTGCGGTGTGCTGGCATTGTTGCATCTTCATCGTGTAAATAACAGGGAGCGTTACATCTCTGATCTCCAACAGATACATGAAGTTAATAATCGCCTCAACCAGAATGTGACAAAGGTTTATCTTCCTGAAGGAGGCTCTACTGATGGTCTAGACGTGTTGTCAGCGAGGGGTTAAAGACTAGAGACTAGTGTTCCAATTAACTGAGCGAAGGCCCCTAAGTTTTGCGTATGTTCCAGCACAAGCAAAGTTTAAGCCTTGAGGTTTGTGAAGACCAGAGTCTGGCATTGTTTTAGAAATTTAGGATTTTAATACTTCTTTCCTAAATGTGTATATCCTTAGGCTGCTTTTTCTTTAGGATACATCACAAAGATTGAACATTTGAAATTTGATTTGTAACAATTTGTTACAAGCAAAGATCTTGTACGTACTCTTGCAAATAAGGTGCAATGATTATAGTTTTGTCTTGGTGTGCTGCAAAAGTTTGATGAATGTGACTCATTGCAGCCGCACCATTGTCTTCTTGGCACATTCTCTAATGGACGAGTGACGGCTTTAAGAACGCACATTTGTTGCGACCTGAAAAACTTCGTTCAGCTAATCCATATAATTGTCTAAAATTAAAACAATAAACAGATAAAAATAAATAAAAATATATAATACTAAAATTTATGATATTGTAAAAAAATTAAAAAGTTAATGAGCTTACATCGCCCAACAATATACTGCAAAAGTATGAGGCTTGAGTAAATCGGATTAACTAATGTTGTAGGCATTGAGGGTAGCGATAAGGACATACTGGGATCACAAGACCACTTGGGAAGGATTGATGAGGAGGGGAATGGAGAGAGAATGTTCATGGGATAATGCAGCAGTACAGTACGAGCAAGTTTTCCAGTGGGCGTTCATGGATCTAACCTTATGTCAGCTGATTAACAAACCAACATACTCCACCGAGGCAACAATAATTAAGAGAAACTCACTCAAGTTGACACACCCTTTCAGATTGGCTACATGATCATCTGACTACGTATCTGACCTAATGAGGTTTTCTAATTTTAGAGTTTTTGGTGAACCTAATGGTGTAAGATTGAGTTATATTTATCAACATCCGAATATTTTGGAATTATTATGTTAAGGAGACCTAGTGAGATACATTGTGGTCTGCAATCTTGGTTTCATGAATACATGGTTTTAGCATAAGAAACTGGCTAATATTTACATGCCGCCTTCACTATAAGTCCTCATATGTGACATGAAAGATTTATAAGTCCTCGTATGATATGAGATGCATAATCATGTTTGTAGTACAAAAGTTTAAACTTAGTATAAAATTGAACTGAAACAGCATTGTCAAAGAGACCATGCTCCTCCTTGTTAAATTGGAATTAGCAAGGATTTTGCAAAGCCAAAAACAGTGCTTTTCTTGAAACTATTGCAATAACACAACTGTGTGATGCACACTCTTTAAATATTGTTATTAGTTTGCCATTCTAAATAGAAATAACCTCACTGGTACATATATTTATCCTCAAATGGTGTCCAACGACATGATTTGTACAGAATCACGAGACGACATACCAGATTAGTAAGTATCTGGAACCACTTATGTTATAGCAAGGGCGGATCAGCCAATAGAGGAATACCTAGCCACAAGGCGTGAGCTTCGAATTTCCAGCACCTCGAGGGTTTTCATCTTTCCAGTCATCGAAGGCCCTTGCCTTATCTTGGGCAGCCTCATCATCTTCATCATCATCACCACTACCTGCTCTTGGCTTCCACTTGTCAGTGTGCCATGAGGAATTGGCTTCTTCTATCATCTTAGCAGTTTGCTCTTGCCATGTATTCATCATCTCCATCTCCTTCAATCCAGCTTCTTCTACGCTCATTGTTGGCATTCTGATATTATCCAAAACGTGTCATAATCAAAACAACATATTATCCAAAACGGTTACTTAATCAGGACTTGGAACGATGAAGTTTGAAAGCTGAAGTATACAACATAATGATACCTGTGACTAGGTTGGAAAACTTGTGCAACAATCCTTTCTCTTTCACTTGTTATGCTTCCACCCACAAGACTAGCTGGTCCAAACATGAGTGGTTGGAGTTTGTGATCATGCGCCTGTGAAACCTTAGTTCTCCCCTCCAAAACGTCTTGAGCAAAAGTAGCACATGTGATAGGCACTGCTGGTTTTGTGTATCGAGCTCGATCAGCAGCTTTGCGGTGCCAGTCTTCTACAGTATTGGCACGTTCTTCAAGAATAGCCTGTGAAATTTCAACATTTCCTTCCTGCAGACAATATAAGCTCACAATGAGAAGACAACAAGTACTATTTATTTTACCAGATATGGTGCTTTTGGGCATTTCTAAAGATATATTCAAATTTTGGTACTATTAATCATAAGACACTTGTATACACAAGCACACACGCATTTGAAATGTGTTATGCTTAGCTCCATAATAAGTTACTGTATTATACATTTATACCTGTTTTTGCTTTTCTTTTATTGCAGAAAGCATTTCTTCCTCTTTCTTCAGCATTTCTATTAGATCAAGAGCCTACAGTATGATTATTATAACAAATGATTAACTAAAGATGCAAAACCAAAAGATCGAGTTGAAAAACCACAAACATACAAAAACCTTGCATATGGCCAGTAAGATCGCCGCAAGCCATGCCTACAAATTTACAGAAATAAAAATGAATTAATTAAGTGAAGCCAGCAAGAAATGCATTTATGGTAGTGAACGAGTTATCAATTCATTAAGAACTGCATTTATAGTATACACAATATTCACAGAGTAGAAACATCAGGTTGCTACACAAGCCAGGAGAGTTCTTATATCATTGTTAAACAGGAAACAAGCATAATTATGTAATAAAACTCACCTCCCTTTCTTCTTCCCCGTCATCATCTTGCATGTCATTATCTCCCGTGTCAACAGGAGAAGATAGGGCGGCAGCTCTAGTTGAGCGCCCACGCTGTTCCTTCCTTTCATTTAACTCTAAGAGCTTTGACTCTGCAGCACGTTGGCGTTTGAACCGAGCAATCTAGATTGGGCCAGTTGAAGTTAGCACCTTAACATCGGTGAAACTTATAATAAAGAAATGAAAGATGCAAACAGGACAGGTTGTTCAAGGTAAATAGTTAGTTTTGGGAAAATATCTGAGCAAAAGCTAACCTTCTTAGCCCTCCTATCTACAACGGCATTCTGACCGCCTTGTGCCGATGTTTCCAACTCATCTTCAGGTACGAGCTCCATTGCATCACAAAATGAAATAAATTCCTAGAGACGGGTTCATTTAACGTTATGTATGCAAGCAAACACTTGACGGTTATATGTTCAACGGGTAAAACTTGAATTTTGGTAACACTAATACCTTCAACTTAGCCTGTGAAAGCTTTAAAATGTCTATCATGTCATCGTGTCCTCCAGTCTTCTCGGTCAATTCAGCAAGATAAAATGGCACCTGTTCCCATACTAAGTCGCATTGGTTACAAGTTATCCAAAAAAAATGAGAAGTCTATAAACAATATTACTCAATCCCATTAGCACGCCACATACAGTAACACCTCTATCATTTACAACAGAGGTGAATCATATGAGTGTAGCACATAAGATGAGCTAAAAAACAGTCGTCCTTGAGGTTTACCAATAGCAATGAGAAACACTAAGCCATTTGTCAAGTCACTTATGTTACAAAAGAGTAGAGGTAAGCAATACTGGTCCTCACATGCCCTAACAATATTTGAACATGCCATGCACTCTCTTGACATATACAGATTTACAAGGATAATTAAGGAGGTCTGGTATTGCAAGGTCGGAGAGGATCTACATGTATAGTCCTAGTAACAACAACAACAACAAATCCTCGCCGGAGGTAGGATGTAGGCAGTCTTATCAGGAAGTTTCCATTTTGTAACCAAGCCATCAACAAATCTTAAATAATATAATAAGATTGTGAAGAAAAAATGATAATGAAAAAAAAAAAAAACAGATGGACATAATGACTTAGGATCAAATAAGAAGAAACCTTAAAATGAGAAGGATGAGAAATAACAATAACCACATATTAGAGATGCATCGACTTGAATTAGATGCATCCCTAATCTTTTAGATGCATCATAATATATTTTCTAGCTAAAAATTAGATGCATATATATATATAACATGCATTTTAGCAAGTTAGGCAAATCCTATGTATTTTTCGTCCTCTACGGGTCAAATTGGTTGCAACTACTACTCTACATTGTTTTTACTTAAAAATCACTTTTGAAACTAGTTGGAATGCATCTAAATGAATAGACATGCATTTAATTTAGTCGACGCATCTCAAATATTTGGTTATAGTTATTTTTGATCCTTCTCATTATAAGTTTTCTTCTCACTGGATCCCTACACTGGACATAATAATGATAATGTTCATGCAAGTGAATAAAAAAGTAAGAAATAATACTACGTACCAAGATAAACTTGAGATTAGTGGTGCTGATATCTTGTTTAGTCTCATTAGAAGAAAAAAGGCCTAACGTAGAAATCATTTCCTCGCAATGCTGCAAACCTTCACACGCATTTCTCAACATCTCCTATAAAAGTTATTAAATCATTATCACATCACATCACAAGTTTATTAAAAATATATATATATATATATATATATATATATATATATATATATATATATATATATATATATATATATATATATATATATATATATATATATATATATATATATATATATATATATATATATATATATATATATATATATATATATATATATATATATATATATAAATTTTTTTAAATAAAAAAACAAGAAAAAAACAAAACCAAAAAATAAATAATGATAATAATAATAAATAAAATAAAAAATAACCTTATCGAGGGTAGAATGGGATGATTGAAGGTGAATTTTGAGAGCAAGATCGAATAGAGTGGGGAGAGACATGTCTTCCATTTTAAAAAAGTATCATGTAAAATCTTGAATGTAAATGAAAGTTTTAATTGTGTTTATGAAACATGTTAAAGGGTTATAGACGTAAATAATCTTTTAGAAATTAAGGGTTGTTTACTATGGTTTCAAGATGATAATTGATTTGCACTCTCTCAATTTTTATTGACACACTTCAATGTATGTATTAGATAGTTATACTTTAAATGTAATTTGTTTTAAGTGTTTGTACATTAGAGGGTGTCATTAAAAATTGAAAGTGTGCAAATCACTTGAGAGATAATTTTTTGTGGACCCATTAAGATGAAACAAAGGTTTGAGCTCCTTCATTAAGTGGAAAAAGAAACACCCCCATCTAGTGGAACACAAACATGGCTAGTTTACTAGCTATAAAGTTGGAATGCTAAACTCGTTTTATAGTTTAAATTCTTAGATACAAGCTCTGCTCGTAACATAGTCTACTAGCTCTAACTTATGTAGACCCTGCTCATTTCAAGCTTTTAACACATTGATCTCAAATAATTCGTGAGGATCTTGGCTTGTTTACACCTCCGACCTCAACTTGGGGTGCCAATTTGAGCCAGGTTCGGGTTAGCGGGTTTAGGTTCACGGGTTGGAGGGCAAAAAACCTTCAACCCGAACACAACATGTTTAAGTAATCGAGTAAGGTTTATCAACCTTAACCTATTTACCGTAACATGTACACAACTCAATTTTACCTTGTCTATTTAAATAGGTTGGTATGTTAAACACATTACTCGGGTTAAACATGCTAAATGGGTTGGCAGGTCGACTTGTTAAACGCATTTGACCAAAATAATATATATAATCAATTATAAATCAATTTTTGATGTTAAACATTTAATAAACCGATTGGCGGGTCAACCCAAACTTAACCTCAACCAAAATACAACATGTTAAAAAACAAGTTAAATATATTGAATTAAACACAACTTTAAACTTGTTTTTTACTTAACCTAACTCGCTAATTATCGTGTCCGTCTAGAATTACCACTTATAACATCGCAAATTTATGTGATATTAACAAAACTCTAAACTTAAGGGTCGTTTGTTTAAGTCTATATAATGAGCTTATGTAGTTTCCGGCTTATGTTTCATAAATTTGTCTTTTTAGCTTATTTTAAAATTTTTCGGCTTATATAAGCTTATTATGACGTGGTAAACTTATATAAGCTGAAAAGTTTCAAATTAAGTCACAAAAGGTAAGCTTAAGAAACATAAGCTGAAACTAAAGGCATTTTTCATGAAATGAGCTGAAGTTGGAGTTAAAGCTGAAAGGTGGAGTTAAAACCAGAAGTATGTTTGTGATAAATAAAGTCTTTTTATAAGATATCTTATAAGGTTAATTGTCTAAGAAAATATCAAACTTATTATTTGGACTTTTTTCCTATCAAATCAAAAACCTTTTAAATTCGTGTTTTATTTAGCTCATAAAAAATGACCATTTTACCCTTACATATTCAAATGTTTTAGGTTTTATTAGGAAAAACAAGAAGTCAAAAGTATAATTTTGTTTATATTATAGAACTGTAAAACGAAAGTGTGAAATAAAAAGTATATAAAATTTAATAAGTTAAAAAGTATTTAATTGACAAACAATAAAAAAAAAAAAAAAAAAAAAAAAAAAAAAAAAAAAAAAAAAAAAAAAAAATTGACTGAAAAAAAAAAAAAAAAAAAAAAAAAAAAAAAAAAAAAANTTTTGGGACGGAGGGAGTATATTATAAAGAGAGGATAAAAGAGAGTAAAAAGTACAAAATATTTGTACTTTGTAAGTGCCAAGTACCAATATTAAAATCTTAGGAAAAAAAGAAGTGAATTAACCCTATCTTATAACCCAAAAGGGCCCACTTCGCAAAACAGATAAAAACACATCACCCTTCATTCATCATCATCATCCCCAAATCATCACAAATTAGGGCTCATAACATTCCCAAATTCTCAATCAATGGATCCTCAATACCAACAACAACAGCAATGGATGAACCAACAACAACAAGCACCACCGGTACAGTATACTTATAACAACAACAACACCCAACAACCACCAGCATCTGCAGATGAGATCCGTACACTGTGGATAGGAGATCTGCAGTATTGGATGGATGAGCAATATCTTCTTACATGCTTTGCTCAAACTGGAGAGGTCTATTTATTTTTTTTTTTTTTTTTATTTTTTTTTTTTTTTTATGTAATTTGTTGAATGCCCTTTTGTTTATTTGTTGTCAGACTCAGATTGCTAAAAGTTTCAATCTTTTTATAACTGGGTGTGTAATTTAAGTCGTAATTAGCGCGTAAAAAGCCAAAAAATCGGTTTTTTATATAATTTTTGAATACCCTTTTGTTTATTTGCTGTTATATTGCTTAAAGTTTTGATCTTTTTATTAAAGGGTGTTTGTTTTAAGCTTTTGTATGTTTTTAAGTTGTAATTAGCGAGTAAATAGGCCGGAAAAAGTAAGCTTATATTCCCAATAATAAACATCGCCTTAGGTATGTGGCTGTATTTTAAGTATTGGATATTTGAGCAATATCTTCTTACATGCTTTGCCCAAACTGGAGAGGTCTAATTTTTTTATAAAATTTTTATTTGTTGTTTTTTTTATGTAATTTGTTGAATACCCTTTTGTTTATTTGTTGTCAGATTGCTAAAAGTTTCAATCTTTTGATAACTGGGTGTGTGATATAAGTCGTAAAACTTTCAATCTTACATATAATTTGTTGGTTTTTAATATAATTTGTTGAATACCCTGTTTTTATTTGCTCTTAAATTGTGAAAGATTTAATCTTTTTAATATAGGGTGTTTGTTTTAGCTTGTTTAAGTCGCGTCAATAAGCAGAACGATAAATTAGCGCGTAAAAAAAGATTTCTAAGATTTTATCTTTTTATCAGAGGGTGTTTGTTTTAGCTTATTTTGTACGTAATTAGCCCGTGGAACAATACATGTTTTGCTCAAACTAGAGAGGTTCTTTTATATAATTTCTTGAATACCCTTTCGTTTATTTGTTGCAAGTTTGCTTAAAGTTTTAATCTTTTTAGTAAAGGGTGTTTGTTTTAGCTGCCTTTAAACGTTTTTAAGTCATAATAAGCGCGTAAATATCCGAAAATAATAAGCTCATAGTCTCGAAAATAAACATAATAAGCTATTAGGCTAGGGGGTGTTTGTGTTAGCTTATTTACCCGTCTTATTAGCTTATGTAAATTTGGAAAAGATTAGTATAAGTTCACCTGTTTTGCTCGAACTCGAGAAGTACTTTTTTTGTTTTCTTAAAATTATTGTTGTTTTTTGTATAATTTGTTGAATACCATGTTGTTTATTTGTTGCAAGATTGCTTAAAGTTTTAATCTTTTTGTATTAGGGTGCTTGTTTTAGCTTGTTTTATACGTTTTTAAGTCGTAATAAGTGCGTAAATAAGCCGAAAAAAGTAATGTCATAATCCCGGATATTAGACGAAACAAACAAAATAAGCTTCGAAATTTTATCTATTTTTTTATATAAACCTGTTACTTGTGTACAATAACTATTTATTTGTTTTTATATGGATTTTAGATTGTTAATAATTTATTAGTCTTTTTGTTACAGGGTGTTTGTGTTAGCTTTTTTTAAGTCATGAATCCGTAATAAGCTTTTAAGCCAGGTGGTGTTTGTGTTAGCTTATTTACCGTGCTTTGGAAAACATCAAAAGTCCACTTTTATTTGGATTATGAGCATATCAAGGTGAGCTTATAGGCTTAATTAAGGTATAAGGTGATATTGATAAGCTCATAAGCTAAAAAAAAGTGGCCTTATAACCTTTTACAAAGCACGGTAAATAAGCTAATAAGATGGGTAAATAAGCTAACACAAACACCCTTTTAGAAGAAAGAAGCAACAAAATAAACCAGTAAGCCGAAAATAAGATCCAAAATAACACATCCTTAGGTATATGGTTAGATTCTCAAGCAGCAAAAGGTTGGTTTTTTGATTGTTATGTCAAGACCTAGTTTTTTTCGGATATATAAATTGTTTGGATCAGTTACATTAAAAGTTTAGTACCATGTGCATCATTTGAATATAATGTGGGATTTTTTGAAGATCTAGAATTTGTGTTATGTATGCATCTTATGGGGTATAGATTCGATGTATGTTACATTGTAGGAAAGTTGAAAGCTTGCTTAGTTCGTGTGGTTGGTTATAAGTGAAATGTGTTAGTATCTTTTGAATGATAATGTGGTGACCGTGTTTGTTGTATGTATGTGAGATGGGAGTGTTTTGTTTTGTTGGTATTGTATAGCTTATCAAATGAGATGAATTGTGCTTGCAGGTGGTTTCTGCGAAAGTTATACGTAACAAGCAAACTGGGCAATCTGAGGGCTATGGTTTCATTGAATTTGTTAACCGTGCTGCTGCAGAGAGGCATTTACAGGCATACAATAGTACTTTAATGCCTAATGTTGAGCAGGTCTTCAGGCTCAACTGGGCTTCATTTGGTGGCGGTGAAAAGAAACAAGACGATACACCTGATTACACTCTGTTTGTTGGGGATCTGGCAGCTGATGTTACGGATTATACCTTGCAGGAGACATTTAGTGCTCATTATACCTCTGTTAAGGGTGCTAAGGTTGTAACTGATAGGCTTACAGGACGCACAAAAGGTTATGGTTTTGTGAAATTTGGAGATGAGAGTGAGCAAATACGTGCCATGACTGAAATGAATGGAAGATTATGCTCAACCAGACCAATGAGGATTGGACCAGCCGCTAACAAAAAGAGCGCGGGAACTCAACAGTATGTGAAAGGTACATGTTTCTGTCTTTATCGGCCTCTCACATGGCACTGCATTCAGTTAATCTGCGTATGGCTCATCTATTGAATCAGTTGATTCTTATATTTGTTTGTTTAATTGGCGTCTTGGACTTGTGTGTATTAGATATATCTGTTTGGTAGTCTTCTGAAGCTTCTTACGGTTTATCCATTTGAGATATTGGTCGATTGTTGTAGATTAAATCAAGCTTAATAATGCCCTTTCCTTCCGGTGCTTTGCAAGTTATGGGCTTTAATATTCACATATTGAACTTTCAAAAACTTATAAAACTCCTATTCTCTCAAAGCAGGGCATCAAGAGGCTCTATCGTATAAGGGTCTGGCAATGATTTCAGCAGAAATTGTAACCCTATAGAGGGTAGCCTCCCTAGGTCAGTGTTAAATTTAATGTCATTAAATTACCCTATTTTAAGTTCGTCGAGGCAGAGTTATGTTTCGTTTGTTTCTTTTTACGAAGTCCTTTCAATTCGAGCTTTTTTTTCAGTCAATTTACATTATTCCCTGCCTTTCAATTTCTTTTTTCTGTCGTTATATCATTTACCCATATTACTTTTCAAGTTATTAAAACACCTTTCTTTTAAATTCTTATGTTCTGTTCTTCTCTTCATAAACATTTATGGTTGCTGTCGTTTCTTTGAATGAAGTTTAGCTTCCATTTTTCTATAGTTATCTCTTTCAGTTACATACAAGCTTATCATGATCATGGGTTTGCCATTTTTTCCTTCTCCATGATGTATGCCGTATGTGCGTTTTTTAGTTGGGTGTTTGTATCCATGCTAGACAGACAGTTCTAACATGTACTTTCACATGATCTTAACATTAAAAATTCCCACATGCGGTTCAAATTAGACTCAAGGTTAGCTTTTATGCGAATTGAAGTTTTGGAGTGCCATTAAGCAACAAAAACTATACTAGTAACAAGAACATACAGACGTTTGACAGAAATTGACTAACCCAAAATATGGGTGCTAGGATGAAGTGACTAGTATGGATCCTTTATTGGCAGTAACCTTTTCATGTCTGGATGTGGTTTCGGTTAAAAATTTCCCACTAGATTTAACACTTGGTAGAAAGAAATAGCCTAAGCATATATGTATGTACTTTTGGCCATAAAGGCTACAAGAACTAACTTGCCTGAGTAACTTTTGTTTGTCGAGTTTTGCATGTTACAGTAATAACCTTTTTCGATTGACTTATCGGGAATCTTTCATGGTTCTCGTTTACTGAATATATGTGCGTTGCTCTTAGCCATCTTGAAAGAATGAGAAAATATGAATGATATGCCTTTACATATTCCGTGTATTGGCTGATTAAACATAGAAGGTTTTGTTCTGTCGATACATCACTCATGCAATTCCAATAATTAGCCTGCTTGCTATTATATCTCCATCGTTGCAATTACTGGCCTCTGTGATTATAAGATATTAGACAGAGGCAACAACACGTGCTTGTCCTTAAATATTTTTCATTTATATTTTCTTTATTTGCAGCTTCATACCAGAATACTCAAGGAACACCAAATGACGATGATCCAAATAATACAACTGTCAGTAATTTGTTTCATTACCAGACCACACATTACATTATGCAACAGAATGCTGAATTTTTGAAGTTTTTCATTGCAGGTATTTGTTGGCGGGTTGGATTCCAGTGTTACCGACGAACATCTTAAGCAGGTGTTTAGCCAATACGGACAGTTACTCCACGTAAAGATCCCCGTAGGCAAGCGGTGTGGGTTTGTTCAGTTTGCTGAGAGGTATGTGACTCATGCAAAGTTTGATTCGTGAAGGAGAAATTATTACTTTGTGCTAATTAATATTTTATGCCTGTGTATGCAGAAGCTGTGCTGAAGAAGCATTAAGAATGCTACAAGGAACCCAGTTTGGTGGACAAACTGTCAGACTTTCATGGGGTCGTAGTCCTGCGAGTAAACAGGTTCGTTTAATAATCAAAATGTAAACTTGTATGCTTTGATATGTCTGCCCATAAAGTAGCCAGAGAACTCACGTTTTGAATTTGGTCAGCCTCAGGTAGAGCAAAGCCAGTTCAATGGTGGATATTATGGGTATGGACAGGGATATGAAACTTATGGATATGCGCCAGTTGCTCAAGATCCTGCTATGTACTATGGAGGCTATGCAGCAGGATATGGTGGGTACCCACAGGTCCAACAGCAGCCCCAACCTCAGCAACCACAGCAATAGGGGTAAGATAAACACAAAATCCAAAAATGGAAACAACAATTTTCTTTTTTTGATTTTTGCCAACGTTTTTTGGTTGAATGAGCAAGGTTTTATAAGGTGTTTAGTCTAGACATATTCTATTGTGTTGCATGACTGCTCATTGTAAAGAATGTTTTGATCTTCCTTATTGCCAGTATTATGTTTACTTGATTCACGACTTAAAGTGACCTTTGTATGTGCAGTGATATGCTTGAGCATTATATGCTTCATATTTGAAGGCTGAGCTGCTCCGGATCCTGCAATTGAAGACTTATGGGTCCCTATTTCCTGCCACTGTAGTAAATTATCTACTACTCATGCTATGATTATTTTTCGTTTGTTCCGAATTCAATTTTTCTTGAGCTGTGTTCGTTTGTCCATCCTAGCAACTTACCAGTTCTGTAGCCATTTGACTCTATTAATTTGCTTCGAAGAGATTGATTTGAGGTCTCTTCTGTTGCAACGTGAGCATGGCATATTTATGATCCACAACGTTGACTTTCTTTTGCTTTATAGCGTACGAGTTTTGTTTGACATCATAATGAGATCTGCATTCAGATAGATAGATCTGTGATTAACTATTTAACAAAAATGTGTTAATTGCATCTTAATGCAGTTTTGACTTTTCCTAGTATGGAACTTTTATAATCAAACTAAAACATATTAAGTAAGGTTGAAGGTAACAGCAAAAGGTAAGTGGCTCCAAGTAGATTTAACTCATCAAAGATTACTTTGGTGGGGTAATCCAGTACAGAACTTTATTATTATTATTATTATTATTTTTATTTTTCTTAAAAAAGAAAAAATGACCCAAAATTACTATTCTATGAAGGAGTTTATATAGTGACACTGGACATATTAGGCTATTGGTAAAATTGGATAATCTATACAAGCCAAAAAATCAATATAGAACTCATATTTGTCATAGAATCAATGAACAATTCTACCTACCCATTTTTTTTTATCAAAATAAAAAAATAAACTTTCACCCTTTTTTTTTAAAAATTAAATATCTCGCAAACTATAAATTGTTACGAGAAAAAAATACCATCGCGACAAGAATTAAATTATCTTTATATAGACATGCATTGTTATATACTTTCGACGAACTTTTTTTTTCGACGATTATTTTTTTCGTCAATTTATTTATTTATTTATTTATTTATTATTTTTTTTTTTTTTTTTTTTTTTTTTTTTTAATTTATCTCTTTTGAAAGTTTTTATTTACTTTAGGTCTTTAGTTAATCATGATGCATATCAATATTCTGCAACTAAATTTTGCATCCATCTTTGTGAAAAAATTTGTATCAGTGTTTGCATCCATTGCTTTTATGCATCAATTTAAATTCATGGTTGCATCATATTGTTTCCAGGCATCAAGCTGATGATCGTCGTCCTAAGATGACCAACGACAACATCATCGTAATCAACATGAAATTAGATGAAAAAGCAAATTCGCATCATCATCAAGATACACAAACTGCATCATCTTCGTCTTCATACCGCATCGTCTTGAACTCGATATGGAGCATCATCATCATCATGCATCTTAAAAACGATATACACATATTGCATCATCTTCATATTCATACCGCATCGTCTTGAACTCGATATGCATCATCATCATCATGCATCTTAAAAACGATACACACAAATTGCATCATCTTTGTCTTCTTGCCGCATCGTCTTGAACTCGATATGCATCATCATCATCATGCATCTTAAAAACGATACACACAAATTGCATCATCTTTGTCTTCTTGCCGCATCGTCTTGAACTCGATATGCATCATCATCATCATGCATCTTAAAAACGATACACACAAATTGCATCATCTTTGTCTTCTTGCCGCATCGTCTTGAACTCGATATGCATCATCATCATCTTGCNTAGTTTTTTTTTTTTTTTTTTTTTTTTTTTTTTTTTTTTTTTTTTTTTTTTTTTTTTTTTTTTGCCCAGAAAAATCATATATATTTGTAAAAATCAGATGTGATTCGTTAAAATCAAATCATATGTGATTTTTACGAATCATATCAAATCATATGTGATTTTTACGAATCATATATGATTTTTCTAGGCAGAAATTTTAAAAAAAAAATGTTCGTCGAAAGTATATAAGAATGCATATCTATAAAAAGATAATTTAAGTCTCGTCGCGATGGTATTTTTTTGTAGTTTGGAGATTTACCATTTACAAGATACTAGTTATAATACCCGCGCACGCGCGGGTTTTTTTTTAAAAATTTTGAATGATATATTTTTATTTATTAAAAAACAAATAATTTAATTTTTATTTTGTTTCATTTATGATTTTTAATTGTAGTTTTTTATGATTAAAGATAATCATTTAAATCTTATCTATATTTTTTGTATTTATCTTCTACTTGTATAGTATATCAACAAAACGAATTTAAAAACTTATAAATTAAATAATAATTAACATATTTCCTAATAAGGAAATATTCTTTTTTTTCAAAATGACAAAGTACCCACTAGGGGTTTTGTTTTATTATATAAGAGATGTTGTTTTTTTTTATAAAAAGGTGGAAAATGGTTTTTTTATTAATTTAGCTAAAATAATGGTGGCTATGATTTGTTCATTGGTTCTATAGCAAATATGAGTATCATCTCATCATACAAAATCACCAAGATATTCTTAAAGGTGAGACAAAATGATTGATCCTCTAAGCATAACACTGATTTTATTTACCGCACATTAATGTAAAATACTATTTTACTTTTGAGGTTGAGAATTATCAGATGAAAACTTATGTGAAATCCAGGTATTCTTTTGCAAAATATAAACATTGAACGAAGTTTAATCTGAAAAGTTCGATGGTAGGAAAACGACTTGATGTGTATGGGGCTTTGAACATTTAAGATTTTGATAAAGAAGTGAGACAAAACAAAATTAATGTAGTCAGGATTAGGGCTGTAAACGAACTGGACGAACACGAACGGAGCCTTGTTCATGTTCGTTCATTTAATTTTAACCGGACAAATAAACGAACACGAACGCTTAAACGGACGAATTTTCTTGTTCATGTTCGTTTATTAAGAAAATGAGTTGTTCATGTTTGTTTATGTTTGTTCATTAAGACAGTAAACGAACATAAACGATCGAACGTAAATGAATATAGACAAAAAAAACATAAACTTTATCAAATTATGCATCTAATATCGTTTTATAAGTGTTATTTTGTTTAAACAAAATAATTTTAAAATTATACAATTAAAAGCTATGATATACGAACATAACTAAATAAATAACATAAACGAACGTTAACGAACACATAATCGGACGTTCACGAACATAAATAAACGGACGTGACTTTTGTTCATGTTTGTTCATTTAACTAAACGATCATAAAATATTGTTCATGTTCGTTCATTTAATAGATGAACGAATATAAACGAACTTTTTACCAAACGGTTCATGAAATGTTCACTGAACGTTCAGTTCGTTTACAACCCTAGTCAGGATAGAAAGAATCGTCCATTTTGATAATAGACCCAATAGTATACACCGGCCACGATAGCATTGAGACATGACAAATTTAAAGGTAAAGACATGCTGGCGAGAAAAAAGTGATCATCGGCAATGCTTGAAACAGTCAGACCAAATTCGTAACTTGAACTTACTTATCTAGTGTTTACGTTACATCTTTGAGTTTAAAAGAAACCTTAACCAAGGGCGGGAAGATTTACTAGAACATAAAATATCATCAATAGTTTTAATCAAGTTGAGTTAATACAAATGACGAAGTCATCCGAACGGTTTATCATTGAATGCATCATCCTTTATTCTAATCAAGTTGACTTTAATACAATAATCAAGTTGTGGAAGCTAGAAAGATAGTCTCATTCCACCATTCATTCATTAGTCAATCACTCTTCCTCATTTGTATTTCACAAAAACAAATAGCTAGTTCATTTGGGTACACCCTTGTTTTGATGTTAGTATTTCGATCATTCTATCTGTCATTGCAAGTTGTTTGCTACATTCTGAATTATTTAGTGTACTTGGGCAATCCGGATTACCAACGTTTTTTGGGATACCTAGTTTCATACTCGACATTGTGAGCCGACTAATCCCATACACCCTCTTAAAGAGTCTTTTTAAGGTTTAACATTCAGTGCATGCCCTTTGCCGTTTCTAAAAAAATAAAATTGCACTACCTTCATTTGTTTTCCTGTTGATTTACCATCGGATTTGTATATTGTTTGGGCTTATTTGTTTGAAGTGTTTGAATCATCCAAACTCCCGCTTATCTGTTTATTTTGGGGCACTATAAGTAATTCTTGATAAGCATGCTGAGATATATGGTAATTTCACTGTACTTGCATTGTATGCTATGAAACTAATATTTACTTTTTTAGTTTTTACTATCATATCTTACCTAAAACCGAATTTAAAGGGATTGGATTTGAAATTATTTAAACGGAAGACTTATTTTTTGGTCTTACTGCATTTTACACAAAATAGGGAAATTTAAAAACAAATTTCGGAAAGTGCTTATTTTTAAGCAGCATATAAGTAGATGCAAATACAGATTTTTTTTTCTCCCAAACACCCTCTATGACGTAAGTATTATTGTTTGTAACATATATATTCTCATCATCCTATATTGTTTTTGTGTATTATTTAGGAAAGTAGGTTTTTAGTAGTCGTAATTTATGAATTTACTTTTGTTGTTGTTTGATTACTTTGTTTGTTTAAAATTAGGTGTTGGTAGGGATCGTGACCGGTTTGAATCCTTGAAGAGTATACCTGTGTTTTTGGAGAATTTTAGGATGAGTGTAATCGGATTTGATATTGGGAATGTTAATTGTGTTATTGCTGCTGCAAAGAATGGTGGCATTGATGTATTATTGAATGATGAAGCGAAATGTAAGACACCTGGAGTGGTGTCGTTTGGTGATAAGCAAAGGTTTTTGGGATCCGCAGGGGCTGCGTTTTCTACTGTGAATCCAAAGTCAACTATTTCTCAGATAAAGAGGTTGATTGGAAGGCAGTATAAGGAACCAAGTGTTCAGGAAGAGCTCAAGTTGCTACCTTTTGTGACTAGTGAGGATCCTCGTGGTGGTATTTTGATCGAGTTGGAGTATATGAAAGAGAAATTGACGTTTACGCCTGTGGAGATTTTGGGGATGTTGTTTAAACATCTTAAACAAATAGCTGAGAAAAATATTGAATCTGCTGTTGTAGACTGCGTTATTGGGATTCCGTCGTATTTTACTGACTTGCAAAGACGTGAGTACCTTGATGCTGCATTTATTGCTGGTTTGAATACTTTGATGTTGATGCATGATGGTACTGCTATTGCATTAGGCTATGGTATGTACAAGACTGACTTATCCAATAAAGGACCCACTATCGTTGTATTTGTGGATATTGGGCACTGTGACACGCAGGTGACTGTTGCTACTTTTGAACAAGGGGGAATGAAAGTATTGTCCCATGCTTCTGACCCAAATTTGGGAGGAAGAGATTTTGATGAAGTTTTATTTAAACACTTTGCTCATAAGTTTAAAGAGCAATACAACATTGATGTTTACTCGAATCCTCGTGCTTGTATAAGGCTTAGAGCTTCTTGTGAGAAGTTAAAGAAAGTTCTGAGTGCTAATACAGAAGCTCCACTTAGTATTGAGTGTCTAATTGAAGATAAAGATGTTAGAGGAATCATAACAAGGGAGGAGTTTGAAAATCTATCTAGGGAGTTGCTAAAAAGGGTTGTTGAACCATGTATTAAGGCTGTTAATGAGTCTGGTATAAATCTTATGAAGATATATACCATCAAGCTTGTTGGTTCTGGGTCCAATGTACCAGCCATTACNCAAATCTGACAAACCTATCACCATGTACTGTGACAATAAAGCTGCAATTCAAATTGCTTCTAACCCTGTCTTTCATGACAGGACCAAACACTTTGAAATTGATCTCCACTTTATCAGAGACAAAATGATTGAAGGAATAATAAAACCCTCTAAAATTGAATCTGAAAAAAACACAGCTGACATTTTAACCAAAGGCTTAGCTGCAAATCAACATGAGTTTTTACTAAATAAAATGTGCATGTTTGATCTCTTCAAAACTTAAACTGAGGAGGTGTATTAGAATTAGCAGTTTAAGTTTCCTTAGTTAAAGTTGTGTCTTATGGTATGTTTGAGAGTGATTGCAGGGATTGGAGTTGTCACACTTGGAAAGTATTTTGGACCATTGATGAGTGATTGCTGGAATCAAGGGGTGATTGCTGTCAAGATGGAAACCTCCTTGCTATTTAAGCTGCATCCCTCTCTCAGTCTTACAACACGCAATAATTGAGAAGAAGAGAGTTTATCATCTCCTTCATCATCTCAAATACCATATCATCATCACTTGTAATCTGTCATTTTAATTGAGAGTGTGTACTACATTGGTATTCAGTCTCTATCACTTTGTAATCGTTTGACTATAATTAATCATTCAGTTACTATTCATTGTCTTAAACAAGGAGTTGTGAGTTTCTGGATCAAATTGGATCTGGAATATTGTTGTTGCTCATACTATTTCACATGGTATCACAGCCACAACACTCTGATTACTATCGTGTTTAGAGATCCTTACTCAATTGAGTTAGGGTTTCTTGGTCCGAGGAATTTCTACGCAATCTAAGGCTGGAATACGCTTTATTATCTTCTGGCGTGGTTTATTGCTGGATCGTGGGAAAAATTAGGGTTCATAAATAAACCCTAACTTTTGGGGGTTTCGTGTCCTCGCTTGAATTGCCTCAATTGTGAGGCGTTATTCTACATTCCGCTGCTCATATTACTTTGTAAGATCTTTTCACTCACCTGATCTTGGTAAAGTCAGGACCCACTGTATGTGCTTATTTCATATCAGTTGGTTTTTGGTTGAAACTCAATTTTTTATAACAAAGGGCAAAACAATTTCTTTATAAACTTAAAAAAAATGCCTGGTGATGCTAGTTCAAGTGCTACTGAAGCAAGCAAACTAATTTTTGGGGATGAACTTTATCTTCATCCTACTGATGCTAGCAGCACTCCTTTGATCAACCTAAAACTAACGGGAACAGATAACTACAATGTTTGGAGTCATGCCATGACTCTTGCTTTGCACTCCAAAAACAAACTTGGATTTATTAATGGGAAATGCAAAAAACCAACTGATAAGTCCCTGGTTAATCAATGGGAAATGTGCAATTCTGTAGTACTGGGGTGGTTACTTGGTTCAATTTCAGAGGAACTTTATCTTGGACAAATATTTTCAAAAATTCCCTCTGAAGTTTGGGATGAACTTAAGGAAACTTATGACAAGGTCAATGGATCTGTCACTTTTGATCTTCATCACCAAATCAATACTTTAAGTCAAAATGGTTCCACTCTTTCTGATTACTATCACAAGTTAAATTCACTTTGGAAACAATTTGATGCTTTGGTCAAACTCCCTGCTTGCACTTGTGATGCTGCAAAAGGTTTTAAAGAGCATAAAAATCTTATCAAACTTATGCAGTTTTTAATGGGGTTAGATGAATTGTACTTACCATTGAGAAGCAATATACTCACCAGGGAACCTTTACCTGATGTTAAAACAGCCTTTTCTGTTATTTCCAGAGAGGAATCTCATAGAGGCTCCTCATCTGTTGCTGGAAATAAACATCATGCCTCTGCCTTTGTTTCTAAAAGTTATAATGATTCCAATAATCACAAAGTGCATAATAAAAAAAATGAACGAAATTCTAATCTGATATGCACAAATCCTAAGTGTGGTCTTCCTGGACACACAATTGAAAAATGTTATAAGATTGTTGGCTATCCTGATCACATAAAAAAGAAATGGGCTAATCAAAAAAATTCTAATGCATATACTAGTAATAATGCATCTGTAGAGGTTCCTACCTCTACTTCGACCACTCCACCATGTTCTGGTACTACTTTATCAGCTGAACAGGTTCAACAGTTGCTAAGTCTCCTAAACAGCTCTAAATCTTCCAACAATGTGCACACCTATATGGGAGGTACTTACTTTTGTGGGAACACGTCTTTTAAAATCATTAAAACAAACAAAGGATGGATCATTGACTCTGGTGCTAACCAACATATGGTTACATCAGAGGACAAACTTGAAAACATAACAGACATATCTGATTTAAAACTTCAAATTGATCATCCCAATGGCACCACCGCCTACATTAAAAAAGTTGGAAATCTAAGACTAAGTGATAAAATCATTCTATATGATGTTTTATATGTTCCTGAATATACAGTCAATCTTCTGTCAGTTCATAAACTGGCAAGAGATAGTAAATTTTTCATTGGGTTTGATGAGTACAAATGCTATATCCAGGACTTACAGCATCAGAAAACTCTGGCGACTGGTAGTCAAAGAGAAGGTCTGTACTTCCTTGATTTCACTGACACAAGTAACTTTCTCAAATGTAACAACATCATAAGTTTTCACTCAAACTCTTTGTGGCACAGTAGACTTGGTCATCCCTCTGACCAAGTTTTAAAAGCCCTTAAACACAAAATCGACTTTAAAGGAGATTTCACTTCTTCTCCTTGTGACATCTGTCACTACTCCAAACAAACTAGGGAACCCTTCCCTCTAAGTGACCACAAAAGCACTTCTGTTGGTGATCTGATTCACCTTGATGTGTGGGGACCTTACAAGGTCACTAGCCGTGAAGGATTTAAATACTTCCTCACAGTGGTTGATGACTATTCCAGAGCAGTTTGGGTTTATCTTTTAAAAACTAAAAATGAAGCTACTACCAGCATCATTGAGTTTCATAATTACCTAAAAAACCAATTTAACAAAACCATTAAGATTTTCAGAAGCGACAATGGCACTGAATTTGTTAATAACCATCTGCAAACATATTTCAAACTGCATGGCATCATTCATCAAACCACTATTGCTTATACACCCCAACAAAATGGCATTGCTGAACGAAAACACAGACATTTACTGAATGTGGCAAGGTCTCTTCTTTTTCAGGCGGGAACTCCTCTTAACATGTGGACTGAATGCATCTTAACTGCCACCTATCTTATTAATAGACTCCCTTCCTCTGTGCTTGAAGGAAAATCCCCCTTTGAACTTATATTTGGGAATGAACCTAACATAAGTCACTTAAAATCCTTTGGATGCCTCTGTTTTGCTACCATTTTATCTGAAAAAGACAAATTTTCAAAAAGGTCTGAAAAATGCATCTTTATTGGTTACTCTAATACAAAAAAAGGTTACAAGTTACTCAGTTTACAAAACAAAAGTATTTTATACTCAAGGGATGTCAAGTTTTATGAAAATATTTTTCCCCTAAAAATGAAAGAAAATCAAAAAACTTTTTTACGACCCACCTCTGAAACAAATCACCTTAATTTTTTTGACAGTCCCTATGTCAAAAGTTCTTCAACTCTCCTACCCAATGATGATTCAGAGGCACACCATGATCAGGACAGTGGTGATGAATCTCCACATGTTGATGGCACAGGATCTAGTGAGAGTACATCTCTTAATCCTGAAGCAACACATAATGTGGATGGCTCAGAGTCACTTAACAGTGAATCTAGTGAATCTGATGCAACCCTGGATGAACTAGTCACCACTTCCCTTATTGATCACAACATAGTGGAATCAAATTCCACTTCTGAGGGTAATGGCCTCAACATTCAAAATGTTGATCATGAGCCTATAATTCAAAGGAGATCTGGAAGAACTTCTAAACTCCCTACCAAACTGTCTGATTTTGTTCTTGATGGTAAAGTTAAATATGGCATAGACAAAGTGGTTAATTATTCCAAATTAAGTAAAGATAATTACTGTTTTTCTACCAATCTTAACAAATCTTTTGAACCAAAAACATTCCATGAAGCATGTAAATACAAAGATTGGATCATTGCCATGAATAATGAGATGGAGGCCCTAAATAGAAATGAAACATGGGAAATTACTGAATTACCTCCTGGCAGAAAAGCCATAGGGTCCAAATGGATCTACAAGATCAAATATTTATCCAATGGAGACATTGAAAGATATAAAGCCCGTCTTGTGGCAAAAGGGTACAACCAAAGAGAAGGTGTTGACTACGATGAGACTTTTTCTCCCGTGGTCAAAATTGTTACAGTTAGATGCCTTATTAGCTTGGCAGTTAATAACGGATGGCCACTGTTTCAATTAGATGTCAACAATGCCTTCCTCTATGGCAATCTAACTGAGGAGGTGTATATGACACTTCCCCCGGGATACTTCTCTGACAATGATCAAAGAGTTTGCAAACTCAAAAAATCTCTATACGGTCTCAAACAAGCTCCAAGAAAATGGAATGAAAAGCTCTGTCAAACCTTAATTAAAATTGGTTTTAAACAAAGCAAAAGTGACTACTCGTTATTTGTCAAAACCGAAAACAATCACTTCATTGGACTTCTTGTCTATGTTGATGACATAGTGGTCACAGGAAGTAACTTGGAAGAAATAGACAAAGTTAAAGAATTCCTTAAAACAAACTTCCAAATCAAAGACTTAGGCAATCTCAAATACTTCTTAGGGATTGAGGTCTTGGAAAATGAAAAAGGCATTTGCCTCTCCCAAAGAAAGTATTGCCTTGAACTCCTTGCTGAATATGGGCTTTTAGCCTGCAAACCTTCTCAAACTCCCATTGAATCCAAATTAATCATTAGTGACAAACCCATAAACAAGAAAGACAAGCCTCTGAAAAACATAACTGAATATCAAAAATTACTTGGAAAGCTTATCTATCTCACCCACACCAGGCCTGACATCTCCTATGCTGTCCATTCCTTGAGTCAATTCATGCACTCTCCCCTGGAGTCTCATCTCAAACTTGGCCTAAGAATTCTAAGATATCTAAAAAAGGCTCCTGGCAAAGGGGTCCTAATCTCAAAAGGCCCAAACCTGAATCTGTGCAGTTATTCTGACTCTGACTGGGCCAAGTGCAGAAGCACAAGGAGGTCTGTAACTGGATTTGCCATTTTTTTAGGCAATTCTCTTGTCTCCTGGAAAAGTAAAAAGCAGACCGTGGTCTCTAGATCCTCTGCAGAAGCAGAGTATAGAGCTCTTGCTTCTGCAACATGTGAGGTAATCTGGTTAACCAATCTTCTGCAAGATTTAAACATCAAATCTGACAAACCTATCACCATGTACTGTGACAATAAAGCTGCAATTCAAATTGCTTCTAACCCTGTCTTTCATGACAGGACCAAACACTTTGAAATTGATCTCCACTTTATCAGAGACAAAATGATTGAAGGAATAATAAAACCCTCTAAAATTGAATCTGAAAAAAACACAGCTGACATTTTAACCAAAGGCTTAGCTGCAAATCAACATGAGTTTTTACTAAATAAAATGTGCATGTTTGATCTCTTCAAAACTTAAACTGAGGAGGTGTATTAGAATTAGCAGTTTAAGTTTCCTTAGTTAAAGTTGTGTCTTATGGTATGTTTGAGAGTGATTGCAGGGATTGGAGTTGTCACACTTGGAAAGTATTTTGGACCATTGATGAGTGATTGCTGGAATCAAGGGGTGATTGCTGTCAAGATGGAAACCTCCTTGCTATTTAAGCTGCATCCCTCTCTCAGTCTTACAACACGCAATAATTGAGAAGAAGAGAGTTTATCATCTCCTTCATCATCTCAAATACCATATCATCATCACTTGTAATCTGTCATTTTAATTGAGAGTGTGTACTACATTGGTATTCAGTCTCTATCACTTTGTAATCGTTTGACTATAATTAATCATTCAGTTACTATTCATTGTCTTAAACAAGGAGTTGTGAGTTTCTGGATCAAATTGGATCTGGAATATTGTTGTTGCTCATACTATTTCACAATTACGAAAATTTTAACTGCACTTTTTGATAAAGAACCAACAAGAACACTAAATGCCGGTGAATGTGTTGCAAGAGGATGTGCCCTTCGTTGTGCAATGCTTAGCCCAACTCAACAAGTTCGAGACTATGAGGTGATTCCCTACTATTGTTTTGCTATATCTGGACGCATGTCTATTCGTTTCTATAGGCTTATTTGTGAGATAATATATAAAATCATCTGATAAAGTTATTATCTAATGACCTTTGGCTTAAGTTATTTAATCTTCCTGTTGAGTTTGTATGCATATTTGACGAATGCTGAAAGCCGAAGCATTGAAAGACGTTATAACTTTGATCATATTGAGTGGTGGATTTGTTGTCTTCACAGTACATGACACAATTATAGTTCAGTTAGAGTTTATGTATTTCTTAGGGAAAATAAATCATAAGTGTACTTTTGTCTATAAGCCGTTAAGAAAGAGTTTCATCTCCTCCAGACTGAAAAAAGAAAAACGTGAACTCTGTTTCCTGCTTCTTTGAGACCAAACCTTATTTGACAAGCTTTTTCTGTGCAACCTAAAGAGCTTTATGACAAGCTTTTTGTAATGTTAAATGTTTCTTTGCAGGTTCAGGATTGTTTTCCTTACTCAATAGGGATGCGTTTAGATGAAGGTAACAACATAAAATACCAAACCATTACTGTCATTCCTAAATGCAGTCCATTTCCAGTTGGTGAGACCTTTACACATCTTGCAAACACTACATTCTATCTTCACGTCTCCTACATCAACAAAACTGACTTGCCTGATGGATTATCACCTAAAGTCGGTCATTTCATGGTAATTATTTGATATGTTTATGCGCTCGTGCAAGTAATAATATGGCCGATTCATACCTTGAGTTAATTGTTAAATGTTCTTTTAGATGGGTCTGTCTCACACATCTGGTGCAGAAAAAGTGAAGGTCCTAGTTAAAGCGGTGCTTAACAAACATGGAATTGTTGAAATAAGGTTTGCAACAGTAAGTATTGCTTCTTTTAGGAACTTTCTTCAATTAAAGCATTATGATATCGCAATTGTGTTTATGACTTGAAGGAGCTAGAAGATGAGCGCCCTCCACATAAGAATGTTCTCTTACACTCGAAAAAGAATGTGGCCAACAAACGTACTTCGAATATTGTATTATCTGATAATTTAGATGCCGCTACAACAAATGATGAGCTAATTAAAGCCCAAGAAAGAGAACAGAAGTTGCTAGAGCAGGATAAAAAGGTGGAGCAAGCTAAGGACCAAAGAAACACACTCGAGTCTTTTGTCTATGACACTCGTAGCAAGGTACTGGTTTTATCAAAATAATTACGCTAATGTTTGATTGCATTGCATACAATGTGACGTATTTTGTGTGATTTAGCTTCAAAATGCCTACAAGATATTTGTCACAGAGTTAGAGAATGAGGGCATCACTAAAAGTCTGAAAGAAACTGAAGACTGGCTATATGAAGACAGTGATGATGAATCAGATGAACAAAACTATTCTGGAAAACTTGAAGAACTCAAACAGGTGCTTGCTACTACTTTTTAGTTGCTGATTACATTGAGTAACAACAGGCACACATCTAACCATGATCTTTTATGCAGTTATTGGATCCAATTGAAAAGAGATACAAGGATGAAAATGCAAGATCAAAAGCAACTAAAGCTTTTCTAAATTGTATTGGTGAATATCGTTCAGCCACAGATTTATTGGCCTCTGGGTTGAAACACGAGGTATAATCTTTAGCCTTTTTTTTACTTTACTTATTACATGAAGTAATTACTCCACACATAATATACAGTAATAAAACTAAATTGCATGTCACTCTATGAAGACGAAAATTGGTCGAATAACTTTCATTATCGCAATAGTTAAACTTCTTACTCTTTCTTTTTTAAAAAGAATTTGCATACAAAAGTTGCAGCCACGTATGTATCTCAATCCTCATTGGTTCCAACTATTTTTTGTGACAAATGATATGGGTTCCTTCATGTCAAATAATCTGTACTCTTTTTGGCAGGTTAATAATCAATGCCTTGAAGCTGAGCAGTGGTTGAATCGCTACCAACAGAAAGAATCTTCCAAGAACATGGACCCCATACAATGGTCAAGTATCATGAAACAGGCCACGGACAGATTTGAGAGGTTAGCCTCAACTACTTGTTCTCTGATTGAGATTACTTTGGATTAATATACAAAATCCCTATATTGGATCATTTTCTATGCTGTGATAATTCAAACCAATTCAGTTGAGCTTGCGCATAATGGTTGGCTCAAAATGAAATGTGACCGGATTCCTGTCCTACTAATGGAAACCATGGCTTGGATTCTTGAATCTGGTTTCCTTTATTTGTGAAAAACCACACCTTTGGTTGCTTTTGTCATCATATATAATAAGAATTGTATTAAATTGCCTATACCTGATCACTTGTATCATTATTGATTGCAAATTTGTTGACCTTTTACTGATGTTTTCAATTTTTTCAGCAATTGCAAGGACATTATGAGACCCAAACCTTCAACCCAAAAGTTTCATGAACTCTCGGACTCAGATCAAAGGGACAACCGTGGGAACTCAGACCAAAGTCAACACCTGGTGAACTCGAACCGCAGGGCTGGAGCCGTGAATTTGAACCGGAGGGACGGACCCGTAGATTTGAACCAGAGGGACGAACCCATGAATTCCATCCCAAAGGACGGATTGAGAGGGTGGGACATCATGGACCTAAACAAATGGGGGGGTCTTGTGGGCTTGAACCAAAAGGGCCAAACTGCGGGACTGAACCAACGGTACAAAACTATGGGCTTGAACCATAGGGACCAAGCTGCGGGACTGAACCAAAGGGACCAAAACATGTGCTCAAACCAAAGAGGCCAAACCGTAGGAGTGAACCAAAGGGACCGAACCATGGACTCGAAGCAAAGGGACCATCCTGTGGACTTGAACCCAAAGGGCCAGTCCTTGATCTTGGAAAAAGAAGTGGTGAGCAGTTCCGACCAACATTCTGTATATATAGTGAAGTATAAGGATATCACATGTGGGGTTAAACACTAGTGGAAAAGTACATCTTCCATTAAATGCTTTCATTCTTGAAAACCCAACAACATTGCTTTAGTGACCAGTTTTGCTAATTGTTCACTGCCTTTTCACCAACTCGTACTTGATTTGACTTTATCCAAAACGCACTTTATCTGCTCTTATGCATTCTTGAAAAGTCCCACCTAAATATCTAAAGAGATATTTCGAGCTATGCTCTGTTGGAAGAGTCAGAGAGGTTCATCACGGTATTGTCAACCCCTAGATGAACCTTTATCCTTCAGCTTCATTTCCATCTACATACTAGCTGAGTCCATATCAGCTAGCTAGTATGTCTTCTAGTTATCTTTGATTTCTTGAGGATGTCTTTGACTTGAACTCGCTGAGGTTGCTCGCTGAGCGACCATTAGGCACTGAATTGGCCCAACATACTCTACATGCATCTTTATACCAGTGGGGTCAAAAGCAAGTATTGATCACCGGTTAATTAGTCCATTTATGGAAAATGAATTTTTATACATTATGATATCATTCTCTATTGTTTGTGGCTCAGCTTCATTCGATGGAAAACATGGTGGTCAACACTTATTCCTCGAATGATGCAGTTGATCAAAGGCTCTCTGATCTTAGGCTGGCTAGTACATCTAACGTAAGTGAAATAATTCCCACTTAGCTTTTAGATAACGTTACAGAAGGATGAATACAACACTCTGCTCTATTGCTTATTGCTCTGGGTATAGGAACTATATGGCACCTTCTCGTGCAACTTATCATGTCAATGAAGCTTAGCAGACAAACACACAGCAAGTTCACTATATGAATTTAGATGTATACTTTTTTCCCAAAGATATAGCTACGTGATATATATAGTGAAGTTACGTTGTCTTCGTTACAAACATATTTATATGTGAAAAGTCATCTAGCGATGGTTGATTGGTTTATTGAACCATTGTATTTGGTTTCAAGGTGCAACCTAACTATAATATCTGAGAAAATGCCAAAAGAACTCTAGCATCTTCAAGGATAGATGAGTAATTTAGACAAATAGCTAGTATAAATTTATATTTACATCTTCCACAAACCCTTCTATTATTTTATGTATTGTTGTCATGTACGTATACATTCTCAAACATTACTATCGGACACTATGTGGCATCGTCTGGAAATGTTGGTCGTTTCATAGTTTTTTGGGGAAGCTTTATGTATTAACTGCATGAGGCATGACACAACATTGTTTCATCACACAGACTAATGTAACGAGAACGGATCGGGGCGGGATAAAAGATTTTGGAGTTTCTGAAAATGTCTTAGGTGACAGAAGGAAAAACAAGCTAAGTGAAGCTCAAGTGACTAAACAGATACTGGCAGAAAAAGATATACAGGTGGAGCAAACCAAGGAAAAAATACATGCTAGCAAGGTACTTGTTTTGTTATGATAACAAAAACAAAAGTGTTCTTTGGATTTTAGTTTTCTATGTATTATACTAAAACAAAATCAACCTATTCACAAAATTATGTAGGCTTTGTCTTATCATAATGATGAATTTAAAGAAGCCGATTCTGGAAAACTCGGAAATCCTGTACAGGTATCTAAGAACACGCTACCTTTAAGCTATTAATTACTTACCATACATAACAGCATGCATACACTTAACCATATATGCATGTTCGTCTATGTAGCTATCAGGTCCAGTTGAAAATAAAAACAAGGATGAACTAGCGACAAAACAGATCCAAAACAAGCTACATGAAGCTCAAGTGACTAAACAGATGCTGGCAGAAAAAGATATACAGGTGGAGCAAACCGAGGAAAAAATACATGGTAGCAAGGTACTCGTTTTGTTATGATAACAATACAAAAATGTTCTTTGCATTTTAGTTTTCAATGAATTATACTAAAGCAGCATCACCCTATTCACAAAATTATGTAGGCTTTGTCTTATTATAATGATGAATATAAAGAAGCCGTTTCTGGGAAACTTGCAAATCCTGTACAGGAGTCTAAGAACATGCCACCTTAAAACTATTAGGTTTCCCATACATAACAGCATGCATGTTCGTCTATGTAGTTATCAGGTCCAGTTGAAAATGAAAACAAGGATGAAATTGCAAGAGAACAAGCGACAAAACAGATGCTAAACAAGCTACGTGAAGCTCAAGTGACTAAACAGATACCGGCAGAAAAAGATAAACAGGTGGAGCAAACCAAGGAAAAAGTACATGGTAGCGAGGTACTTGTTTTGTTCTGTTAATAACAAAACAAGAAATTTCTTTGAATTTTAATTTTATATGTATTATACAATATAATATTAACCTATTCACAAAATTATGTAGGGTTTGCCTTATTATAATGATGAATTTAAAGAAGCTGATTCTGGGAAACTCAGAAATCCTATACAGGTGTGTCTAAGAACGCTACCTTTAAGCTATTAATTACTTCCCGTACATAACACCATGCATACACTTAACCATGCATGTTCATCTATGTAGTTATCAGGTCCATTTGAAAATAAAAACAAGGATGAAAATGCAAGAGAACAAGCAATAAAAGCTATGTTAACTTGTCTTGAAGAATATCGTCTGGTTGCTGGCTCACTGCCCCTTAGCCAGAAAGAGGAGGTACAATCTAATACATTCTTTCATAAATTACTCGTTAATGCCACAAAACTTCACTCCCTACATTCCATATATAACCAATTTGCAAGTCTTTCCTTGAAGATGAAATATAATGATAGCTAGTAACTACACAGTAGTAACTTTTTAATCTTCTTTGTTTGAGCAGATTTTGTTTATGAATGTATCTCTTTCATCGCAATTAATTGATCATATATATATATAAAAACTATAGTAACTTTGTAGTTAAGTAATTTTGACTTTGCCTGGCAGGTTAACATTGAATGCAATAGAGTTGAGCAGTGGTTGAATGATCTCTCTCAACAGAATTTATCTAACAAGAACATCAATCCCATACGCTGGTCAAGTATCATTAAAAACGCCATGGAATCATTTGAAAGGTTAGCTTCACCCAGTTTTTCTACAATTGAAACCACATTCCAGTTAAGGAATCCCGTTAAGGAATCCCATATTACATGTTCACTGTTAAATATCCTTAAAATAAAATTAAAAAACATGACTTTGGACATTTTTGACATTCTATGATGGATCACATGTATTGTCATCGTTAATTTCTCGCCTTACCTTGTATATATACGTACTGTTATTTTCTGCAGGAGGTGCAAACACTTAATGAATTAATGAGATCCAAACCTTCTTCATCAGATGGAGGAACCTAGTGACTTGCGAGTCCGTAAATGGCATACATTTCTTAAGATTGGCGGTATCAAACGGTTCATTTTCCTTCAGAGATGGTGGTGGCCTTGATTACTTTACTTTGACACGTATTGCATTAGTTCTCTCACGAGTGCTTTGATTTCATATGTGCCATTTATGGTTTTCTCAAAACTTGAGATTGCATCGATAATAACAATTTGAACTTTACCCACATGCAAGCTTCCATCTTTATTTTGTTATGAGCCGTTTGTTGTTTGTTATTGGCCATTAAAGTAGTTATAAAGTTACAGTTGGTATGAGAGCAAGTTCTTGACGCTCGAAGCTTTTGAATCAAAAGCACAAAAATATTCGCATTCAATCCATAATACGTCCATTTCATCATTTTGACCAATCGAAAACATTATGTATGTTGAAACTGTTGAAAAAGCTTTTTTACTACTGGAATCAAAAGCTTTTTTATATCTTAGATTAGTAGGTTTTTGAAAGGTTTTTTCATTTGAGCAAAAATTTATTATAAGGCCTTTGAAAAATAAGCTTTATCTTATCACACAATCTACAAGTGGGGATTCAAGATTGTTCTCAGCTATCTCTTTCAAATTTGCAAACAACATCCCCAATATTTCCAACGGCATAAAAGTCCATCGTAGTTTAAATGGATCGAAACACCACCACGTGGGCCCTCACTTGTCTCGAAAGGTAACAAACTAAGATCTCTTTGCACACTCGGATCCCTGCCTTCCTATAAGCCCCTTAACTTGAGAAATAATTGATTTCAGATTATTGCAAGATACAGCCCTCGCCACTACAAAAAAAGGTGCACTGGACGATAATCTCGTCCCAAATTTGTACAGCCATAGTGGCAAACGAGACTTATTTTATTAGCCGACTTATTTTAAAAGCCCAAGCCCATATAAGCCCTTTGGCAAACACGTACAGCCATAGTGACACTGGACTAGACATATTAGGCTATTAGTAAAATTGGATAATCTATACAAAATCACCAAATTATTTTTAAGATGAGAAAAAATGATTGATCCTCTAAGCATAAAACTGATTTTATTTACCGCACATTAATGTAAAATACTATTTTACTTTTAAGGTTGAGAATTATCAGATGAAAACTTATGTGAAATCCAGGTATTCTTTTGCAAAATATAAAACTTGAACGAAGTTTAATCTGAAAAGTTCGATGGTAGGAAAACGACTTGATGTGTATGGGGCTTTGAACATTTAAGATTTTGATAAAGAAGTGCGACAAAACAAAAATAATGTAGTCAGGATAGAAAGAATCGTCTATTTCGATAATAGACACAAGTACACACCACCATAGCATTGAGACATGACAAATTAGAAAAAAGTGATCATCGGCAATGCTTGAAACATTCAGACCAAATTTGTAACTTGAACTTACTTATCTCTGTGTTTGCATTTCATCTTTGAGTTTAAAAGAAACCTTAACCAAGGGCGGGAAGGAACTTGAAAAGTCATCAATGGTTTTAATCAAGTTGACTTAATACAAATGGCGAAGTCATTCGAATGGTTTATCACTCGAAACATCATCCTTTATTCTAATCAAGTTGACTTTAATACAATAATCAAGTTGTGGAAGCTAGAAAGATAGTCTCATTCCACCATTCATTCACTAGTCATGATACCCATGCACGCACGAGTTTTTTGAGAAAAATTCATTTATACAGGATTATCTGCATCAAAGAAAAAAAGTCAAAAAACCATACATGTAAGTCAACAACAACTATAAGTACCACCCGTGTAATTTACTCCAATTTTGTCTTTACATTTTTGTAGTTACAAATGTTGTCCCATTTTTTTTAATCTCGTTTAACAACCTACTAGGTATATATTTATTATGAGTGTTAGTTTTTCTTCCATATATATTATGATGAAGGTAGCTCGCTCATCCAGGCCATAAAGCTATATCATATAGTCAAGACAGCATATGAAACTAATAGCCACCAACGTACTTATTATATAATATAGAGATATATGCCATGTTAATTTATCTCAAAACTTCGACGATTTACTTGCTTTTAATTAAAATTCAAAAATACGAAAAAAGTTGTCCATTAGTTTTTTAGATCATTTCGTCATACTTTATAAGTCTACCTTACCAATCTCTTTGGAAACCGTTAGATAGACTTGTAGAGTATGACGAAAGTATATGAAAATGGTCGTCTAGTGAAAGATAAATAAATGTTAGCCACAATATAAATGTGTAATTATTTTTGCTTAACGATTAACAGTTTCTGAAATATGTATTTTTAAGAAAATGGGTGAAGTGAGTTTTTAATTTGATATAGAAAATGAATAGCAAAGATTAATCACTTGGTATGAAGCCTTTTTATTAGTGAGTAAATAAACTCTCCGCATATAAAAAAAACCTTATAAAAAGTGTAAAAGTATTAAAATTCTGTGTTAAGGATTAGTTGAGGGACATTAGTGAAAGATTTAATATGTGTTTAGTTGTCGATAAATTTCTTTAGTTTTCTATCTCGATATTTCAAGAAAAAGTAAAGATTTTTATCTTTAGTAATGTACTAGTTATAATGCCCGCGCACGCGCGGGTTTTTTTTTAAATTTTTTGAATCATATATTTTTATTTATTAAAAAACAAATAATTTAATCTTTGTTTTGTTTGATTTATAATGTTTAATTATAGTTTTTTATTATTAAAGATAATTATTTAAAAATTTTAATCTTATTATTAATTGCATCTTATCTATATTTTTTGTGTTTATCTTACTTGTGTTATGGATAAATATAAAATATTATCTAATAAGAAAATAATCTTTTTTTCTAAATAATATTATTACTAAATAAGGTATGGTTTAGTTTTTTTGAAATGGAAAAGTCCCCACTTGGGGTTTTGTTTTATTATATAAAAGATTTAGGAACTATGAAAACATATTTAGCTGATATATTTGGAAAAAAAATATTTACTTTTTCTGTTCAAAAAATATTTAGATGATATATTTGGAAAATAAAAAAGTTAAGGGGCTTGTAAATTAAAAGATTGCAAAAAAAGTCACATCTTTCGGTGACTAAAAGTCTAAAACGCACCCTTACCTTATAATTAACTTATATCGAGAAGATTATTATTTTTGGATGTCGTTGTAAAACATAAATTATTTTTTGTATTTGTATGTAAACTATACCTTTTCGTATTCTTTAATTACTTATATAAATATTCACAATCGATTGACTTAACTATTCAAACTTTAACCAATAAACTTAGAAAAGCCCATAAACCGCAATAGCACAACCTGCCTCTAAATTTTTACTTAAACGTAAATCTCATTAGTCATTAGCACCTAGTGATTCCATCTGGTATGATTAACCTTTTCATCTTGATCTTACATTCAATATATTGTTAATGTTTATGGCGCGTTTTTTCGCTATACGATGGTATAAATGTTGTGCATGTAGGTTTATTTTATGTGTACTTGAATGATCTAAATATTGATTTAGTTACTAAATTAGGTTTATGAAGTATATAGAACTTGTTAATATGATTTATTTGCTGTTAGGTTTTAAGTACTTATATGTCAAAACAAAAGTACATATCTATGTAGGCTTGGTGATATATTCTAGTACTGTTGTTTGACTAATTTTGTTTGTTTGAATGGTTTAGGTTTTTGTAGTGAAGAGTATACTTGTGTTTTTTGCTAGGCTTTTAAAACATGAGTGTGATCGGGTTTGATATTGGGAATGAGAACTTAGTTGTTGCTGCTGCAAAGCGCGGGGGGATTGATGTATTGTTGAATGATGAAGCGAAGCGTGAGACGCCAGGGGTGGTATCCTTTGGTGATAAGCAAAGGTTTTTAGGATCCGCAGGGGCTGCGTTTGCTACTGCGAATCCAAAATCAACTATTTCTCAGGTTAAGAGGTTGATTGGAAGGCAGTATAAGGACCCGAGTGTGCTCGAAGATCTTAAGTTGTTACCTTTTGCGACTAGTGAGGGTCCTCGTGGGGGTATTTTGATTGAGTTGGAGTATATGAAAGAGAAAATGATGTTTACGCCTGTGGAGATTTTGGGGATGTTGTTTAAACATCTTAAGCAAATAGCGGAGAAAAATCTTGAATCAGCTGTTGTAGACTGTGTGATTGGCATTCCATCGTATTTTACAGATTTGCAAAGGCGTGAGTACCTTGATGCTGCAACTATTGCTGGTTTAAAACCTTTGTCGTTGATGCATGATGGTACTGCCATTGCATTAGGTTATGGTATGTACAAGACTGATATAGATGATGAGGAATCAATTGTTGTTGTATTTGTGGACATTGGGTTTTCCGACACTCAAGTGACGGTTGCAGAATTTGAACAAAGGGGAATGAACATATTGGCCCATTCTTTTGATCATAATTTAGGAGGCAGAGATTTTGATGAAGTTTTGTTTAAACATTTCGCTGCACAATTTAAAAAGGAGTACAACATTGATATTTACTCCAATGCTCGTGCTTGTATAAGGCTTAGAGCTTCTTGTGAGAAGTTAAAGAAAGTTCTGAGTGCCAATACCGAAGCTCCACTGAGTATCGAGTGCTTAATTGAAGATAAAGATGTTAAAGGAATTATAACAAGGGAAGAGTTCGAGAATCTGTCACGGCAGTTGTTAGAAAGGGTTACGGTTCCTTGCATTAAGGCTGTAAAGGACTCTGGTATAAGCCCCGATGACATATATACCATTGAGCTTGTTGGTTCTGGTTCCCGCATACCAGCTATTACGAAAATATTAACTTTGCTTTTTGAGAAAGAACCAACAAGAACACTGAATGCTAGTGAATGTGTTGCTAGAGGTTGTGCTCTTCGTTGTGCGATGCTTAGCCCAACTCTCCAAGTTCGAGACTACGAGGTACTCTTTTGAAACTTATTATTATTGCTTTTTTTATTTATATTATTAGCGTGTAAATGTATAACTTTCATCATCTAGAGTAGGGGTTATTAGGGCAAATAATGAAGTGTAACGAGTCTTTTGGCCTCTAAAAGGAAGGATAGTGAACTGCATGGGCAACCATGTTAGTTAATTTGATACCTGTCCGTATTTAATGGCCCTTTTTCAGTTTTTTTGGACAAAAATTATTGTTATGCATCCTTAAGCGGCTTCATTATAAATTTGCTTGTATTATGTTCTCAAGGATTCAACTTATGTTTCTTATTGTAAGCAGATTCAGGATGTATTTCCTTATTCAATAGCACTACGCCAACTAGATGAAAATGAAAACAAACCACGACCAGAAATTGCCATATGTCTAAAAGGCAGCCCATTTCCACAGAATTACTCGTACATGTTTAATATGTGTACACCGACTCCATTTGGATTTCAAGTCTTTTACACCAACAAGACGGACTTCCCTGCAGGAATGTCACTTAAAGTTGGTCATTTCATGGTATGGATCTCGTATAATATAGCATGTTCACCACACATTTGTACTATACATTTGCTATACTTTGCCCATTCATACCTTGAGCTGATTGTGAAGTATTCTTTTAGATTGGTCCGTGTCAATCCTCTGGTGCTGAAAAATTAGGGGCCAAATTTACGTTGCAGCTTAACAAACATGGCATTGTGAAATTAATATCCGTGTCAGTAAGTTTTGCTTCTTACCCAGATGTAGAACATGTTTTGAATTAGCCCTCTTTCAATAATGTCTTCATTTAAAAGCATTATGATACTGTTCTCAATTGTGTTATGGCTTCAGCTTGTAGAAGATAAACACCCTAAGAATTGTGTTATCTCGAATCTTCTATTTTCGGATAATTTAGATGTTGCCACAACAAAAGATGAGCTACATGAGGCTCAAAAAAGAGAAAATTTTCTGGCAGAGCAAGATATAAAGGTGGAGCGAATTAAAGACCAAAGAAACACCCTCGAGTCTTTTGTCTATGATACTCGTAGTAAGGTACTTGTTTTCATGAAACTAATCACACAAAATCACAAATGGTTGTTGCATTCACTGTCATTAATGCTTTTGATTTCTTGGATTGCATATAAATTGACATAATTTGTATATTTTAGCTTTCGAGTGCCTACCGGAGCTTTGCCACTAATGCGGAAAAGGAGGGAATCACTAAAAGTTTGCAAGAAACTGAAGATTGGCTATATGAAGACAGTGATGATGACTCGGATGAACAAGACTACAATGGAAAACTCGATGATCTTAAAAAGGTGTCTAGAAAATGCTACTTGTAAGCTGTTAATATTGTTGTGTGACAGGACACACATCTAATCATTTTTTATGCAGTTATTAGGTCCAATTGAAAAGAGATACAAGGACGAAAATGCTAGAGCAAAAGCGAACAAAGCTGTGCTAACTCTTATTGGAGAATATCGTTCTGCGGCAGAGTTAATGCCAGCTGCATCAAAACATGAGGTATTATATTCCCCTTTTCTTTGCACCTTACTACTTAAGATGAAGTAATTGTATATCTTTCAATATTTCAGTAGTAATCTTCTTGATCTTTCTTCTGTTGAATAGATCTTGTTTTCGAACCACATATGTATCTCTCTCATGTTTTGTTTTCGAAAGTTTCCGCCACCGTTTAGTTCATGTTGAATCGTTGTAACAAATGAGAAAGTAATTTTCACTATTTTTGACAGGTTAACAATGAATGTGACAAGGATGAAAAATGGTTTAATAACTTTGTACAACAAGAATGCTTCAAGAACATGGACCCGGAACACTGGTCAAATCTGATTAAAAATGTCATGGAAATAATTCAGAGGTTAGTTCCAACCAGTTGGTCTCTCATTGAGATTATATATTGACGGTTTCTATTTACCAGTTAGACGCATACGCCAATATTGTTCCTTGATTTGAACCAATTTAGTCGAGCTTGAACATGTTGATCGGCTTAAAGATTCGACATGACCCAAGCTTACAAAAACCCATGGTATAGCGGGGACTTCTTTTATTCGCAGAAAACACAACTATGGTCATTTTAGTCATAGTAGAAAGAATTTTGCAAATCGCCTATACCTGATCACTTGTATTATTAGGAATTCCAAGTTGCTCACTTTTTGCCTAACCTGCCACTTATGATGTCAATTTTTACAGCACTCTCGAGCAGGTAATGAGCTCCAAACCTTCATCCCCAAAGGATGATGTACCTGTGGAGTCGGAACAAAGGAAACATCCCGTGGGCTCGGACCAAAAGGACCATCCCATGGACTTGGATCAAATGGACCATCCCGTCGACTCAGACCAAAAGGAACATCCCATGGACTCGGACCAAAAGGACCATCCCATGGACTCAGACCAAAAGGACAATCCCGTGGACTCAGACCAAAAGGAACATCCCTTGGACTCGGACCAAAAGGACCGTCCCATGGACTCGAAAAAAAGGAACCATTCTGTGGACATGGATCAAAAGGACCGTCCCATGGACTCGAGAAAAAGGAACCATTCTGTGGACGTGGATCAAAGGAACCATCCCATGGACTCGAAACGAAGGGACCATCCCCTGGACTTGGACCAAAGGGATCGACCAATGAACAGGAGTAACAGACCTATGAATCTGAACACGAGGGACGGACACGCTTATTCTGTGGACATGAATCAAAGGAACCATCCTGTGGACTCGAAACGAAGGGACCATCCCGTGGACTTGGACCAAAGGCATCGACCAAGGAACATGAGTAATGGACCCATGAATACGAACACGAGGGACGGACACGGTTATTCCAACCATAGAGATGGACATGTTCATTCAAACCGCAGGGATGAACATGTCTATTCGAGTCATCAGAACGGAACCGGGGGGTGGAACCAATGGGACCTATCCATGGGCAGCGGCTCGAGCAACAGGAACTGGCAGGGCACGAACCAAAGGAACCGACCCGCGGCCTTCAACCAAAAGATCCAACGAAGGTACCGGCTTTCTGACCCATACTAAATGAACCGGCCCACATGCACGATATTTAGGTCTCGTTGAAATTTGGTAACTTGGTCTATTGGCATGTATGCCACCTTTTTACTTTTGCCTTCATTATATTTTGACGACCGGAATGTTTTTGTTTCTATAATTTTCATAATAACATTATTGTGCTAAAAGGCATCCATTTAAGCAGTAGTTGTGGCCATGTTTTTTTAGTTAAAAAAGGGTTATCCCAGTAAAGATATATTAAATCATCAAAACTGTTAAAGTAGAAATAAAATGTGGCTAAAGTAACACATTAACCTCAAGCAAAAGCTTGATAAAACACATACCAAATTTATTTATGACATGCCATAAGCACAATTCTAGCTATATACTAATCAAATCACTCATAACTAGAAATAGACAATCAAAACAACTCCTTAGCAAAACCTGCAAGGCCAACCAACACCAAACGTCTAGGGAGTATACGTGTACCATATGAGTTGTGGCCATGTTAATATTCTTGTACTTTTAATATGAAAAAAAAGAAAAAAAGAAAAAATAAATAAAAAAACAAGCCACTTTTATATGTTACTGTAATATAATAGGAAAGAGTTCAACTTAAACAGCTTGTGAATTTGATATATTACTATATATATTATTTATGATCCCAAACGACGCCGTTCTATCTACAGTAACCGAAGCCCAGATTCTGCAGCCCATGTAAGTTCGCAGTCCAATGTTCCCCTTGGCCCAGGTTCCTTTCTGGTTATAAGGATACACCGCCTCTTTTCTCCCAGATTTTTCCCTCCCTCCATCCATCTCCTTCATCTATAGATCATCAGCACGCAAGAGTTAGGGTTTCAACAGCTAGGGTTTCAATTTTGGGGTTTTTTAGAATAAAAAAGGTATGTAATTTTGATGTTTATATTCATATATATTAGTGTTTGTTATGAAATTNGGCTCGGACCAAATGAATGAGCGGTAAAGGACGCAACTCTTTTATAGTTTTGTGGGATCAAAAGCATGCACGATATTTAGGTCTCGTTGAAATTTGGTAACTTGGTCTATTGGCATGTAGGCCACCTTTTAACTTTTGCCTTCATTATATTTTGACGACCGGAATGTTTTTGTTTCTATAATTTTCATAATAACATTATTGTGCTAAAAGGCATCCATTTAAGCAGTAGTTGTGGCCATGTTTTTTTAGGTAAAGAAGGGTTACCCGGTAAAGATATATAAAATCATCAAAACTGTTAAAGTAGAAATAAAATATGGCTAAAGTAACACATTAAACTCAAGCAAAAGCTTGATAAAACACATACCAAATGTATTTATGACATGCCATAAGCACAATTCTAGCTATATACTAATCAAATCACTCATAACTAGAAATAGACAATGAAAACAACTCCTTAGCAAAACCTGCAAGGCCAACCAACACCAAACGTCTAGGGAGTATAAGTGTACCATATGAGTTGTGGCCATGTTAATATTCTTGTACTTTTAATATGAAAAAAAAAAGAAAAAAAGAAAAAATAAATAAAAAAACAAGCCACTTTTATATGTTACTGTAATATAATAGGAAAGAGTTCAACTTAAACAGCTTGTGAATTTGATATATTAACAAACATACATTGTTCAAAATTAGAGCTACTAAAGCAACCTTCTTAGGCCTTCAAATATTTATGGCCTCTAATTTTTTTAACACGTCTTATGTATAAAAAATGATGGGTTAAGCTTATTTAGTGCTACAAATTCTAATGATTTTTAGTCAATTTAATTAGTAAACAAATTTATTTAACGTCTAAAATATTGATTATTAATAGTATCTTATTGAAAGAACATGAAAAAACTATTTTTCAAAGAACATACATGGACATCACCGTCCATTCATTATAAGTGTTCATATTACTTCGTTTGTTGGGTTAAACATAAACTAACGTGAATACGATCAACTGTTTTTCGTGTTGGTTCGATTCTTATACCTTACTTCTAGATTATCATAAAAACAAAGTTTGCTTTTCTTTTTTCTATCTTCAATTAAATCTTAGATTCTCATAGAGTTTTTGGTTTGATCGGCTGATTTTCTATTAATCTACAGAACTTAAAAACTAATATTACACAAAAAAAGTAGTTATTTCAAAAATGACTCAGTTTTAAATGTCTGCGTTAAATTAATATAATCTTCTAACTCTCGGTTCTCTTAAATTAATATAATATTCGCGAACATATCATTGATCTTTTGCATATGTGTTTGTGTACCAAAAAGCCTATTTTATATGCATTACGCAAATGCTAGCATTTAACAAACATTAACGCGTCATGTAATTATATTCAAAGGGAACAAAGGGGACGGCAAACGTGTAAACAAATGAAGTTTTGTCTGTTCAAGTTATAATCATATGTGTTGCAATATTGAAGACGAGTCAAAAGTAAATATATTGAAACATGAAGGATGAGTCAAGGCATGTCAAACTTATGGAGCCATTTATAATTTTGGTAAATTAGTAAAAACTATATCGAAAAGATATTATAGTTGAATATATCCTTGTGCAACATTTATTATTCTTGGATTCAAACTAGTACGGAGTATATCTTTTCTTTTCTTGCTAATAAATATTCACAATCGATTATTAACTTATCTTGACGATGCAAAGTGCTCCCTTTTTACTTTAGAAAACGCATAAATCGCATTAGCATAACTTGCTGGCAAAATTTTACTTAGAACCCTAAATATCACACCCCATAAGGTATGATCACCTTTTTCATCTTAATATTACATTCTATGTTAATGTTTTGATCATTCTATATGTTTTTTCGCACGTTTTCTCGCTATATATATGTTATGCATGTATGCTTATTTTCTCGCTATAATTTATATGGTAATGGTAATATTTTTTTTAATGAACTGGATGTCTTGTTAGCTGAATGATTTATTTGCTGTAAGGTTTTAAGTACTTATAAGTCAGAACAAAAGTACATATCTATGTAGGCTTGGAGATATTCAAGTTTTCTTGTTTGATAATTTTGTTTTGTAAAAAGTTTTGTTTGAACTGGTTGTTTAGGTTATGATACAATGAGTGTGATCGGGTTCGATATTGGGAATGAGAACTGTGTTGTTGCTGCTGCAAAGCGCGGCGGGATTGATGTGTTGTTAAATGATGAAGCAAAGCGTGAGACGCCTGGAGTGGTGTCGTTTGGTGATAAGCAAAGGTTTTTGGGAACCACAGGGGCTGCTTTTGCTACTGCCAATCCAAAGTCAACTATTTCTCAGATTAAGAGGTTGATTGGAAGGCAGTATAAGGAACCGAGTGTGCAGGAAGATCTTAAGTTTTTACCATTCGTGACTAAGGAGGGTCCTCGTGGTGGTATTTTGATTGAGTTGGAGTATATGAAAGAAAAAATGACGTTGACGCCGNTTAACAAACATACATTGTTCAAAATTAGAGCTACTAAAGCAACCTTCTTAGGCCTTCAAATATTTATGGCCTCTAATTTTTTTAACACGTCTTATATATAAAAAATGATGGGTTAAGCTTATTTAGTGCTACAAATTCTAATGATTTTTAGTCAATTTAATTAGTAAGCAAATTTATTTAACGTCTAAAAGATTGATTATTAATAGTATCTTATTGAAAGAACATGAAAAAACTATTTTTCAAAGAACATACATGAACATCACCGTCCATTCATTATAAGTGTTCATATTACTTCGTTTGTTGGGTTAAACATAAACTAACGTGAATACTTCGTTTGTTGGGTTAAACATAAACTAACGTGAATATGATCAACTGTTTTTCGTGTTGGTTCGATTCTTATACCTTACTTCTAGATTATCATAAAAACAAAGTTTGTTTTTCTTTTTTCTATCTTCAATTAAATCTTAGATTCTCATAGAGTTTTTGGTTTGATCGCCCGATTTTCTATTAATCTACAGAACTTAAAAACTAATATTACACAAAAAAGTAGTTATTTCAAAAATGACTCGGTTTTAAATGTCGCGTTAAATTAATATAATCTTCTAACTCTCGGTTCTCTTAAATTAATATAATATTCGCGAACATATCATTGATCTTTTGCATATGTGTTTGTGTACCAAAAAGCCTATTTTATATGCATTACGCAAATGCTAGCATTTAACAAACATTAACGCGTCATGTAATTATTTTCAAAGGGAACAAAGGGGACGGCAAACGTGTAAACAAATGAAGTTTTGTCTGTTCAAGTTATAATCATATGTGTTGCAATATTGAAGACGAGTCAAAAGTAAATATATTGAAACATGAAGGATGAGTCAAGGCATGTCAAACTTATGGATCCATTTATAATTTTGGTAAATTAGTAAACTATATCGAAAAGATATTATAGTTGAATATATCCTTGTGCAACATTTATTATTCTTGGATTCAAACTAGTACGGAGTATATCTTTTCTTTTCTTGCTAATAAATATTCACAATCGATTATTAACTTATCTTGACGATGCAAAGTGCTCCCATTTTACTTTAGAAAACGCATAAATCGCATTAGCATAACTTGCTGGCAAAATTTTACTTAGAACCCTAAATATCACACCCCATAAGGTATGATCACCTTTTTCATCTTAATAGTACATTCTATGTTAATGTTTTGATCATTCTATATGTTTTTTGGCACGTTTTCTCGCTATATTTATGTTATGCATGTATGCTTACTTGAAGAATACAGATAATAATTAGTTACTAAGTTAGGTGATTATGTTTTCTCGCTATATTTATGTTATGCATGTATGCTTATTTTCTCGCTATAATTTATATGGTAATGGTAATATGCTTTTTAAGGAACTAGATGTCTTGTTAGCTAGAATGATTTATTTGCTGTTAGGTTTTAAGTACTTATAAGTCAAAACAAAAGTACCTACATATCGGTGTAGGCTTGGAGATATTCAAGTTTTCTTGTTTGATAAATTTGTTTTGTAAAAAGTTTTGTTTGAACTGGTTGTTTAGGTTTTGATACAATGAGTGTGATCGGGTTTGATATTGGGAATGAGAGCTGTGTTGTTGCTGCTGCAAAGCGCGGCGGGATTGATGTGTTGTTAAATGATGAAGCAAAGCGTGAGACGCCTGGAGTGGTGTCGTTTGGTGATAAGCAAAGGTTTTTGGGATCCACAGGGGCTGCTTTTGCTACTGCCAATCCAAAGTCAACTATTTCTCAGATTAAGAGGTTGATTGGAAGGCAGTATAAGGAACCGAGTGTGCAGGAAGATCTTAAGTTTTTACCGTTCGTGACTAAGGAGGGTCATCGTGGTGGTATTTTGATTGAGTTGGAGTATATGAAAGAGAAAATGACGTTTACGCCGGTGGAGATTTTGGGAATGTTGTTTAAACATTTGAAGCAAATAGCTGAGAAAAATCTTGAATCGGCTGTTGTAGACTGTGTGATTGGGATTCCGTCGTATTTTACAGATTTGCAAAGGCGTGAGTACCTTGATGCTGCAACTATTGCTGGTTTAAAACCTTTGACACTGATGCATGATGGTACTGCCATTGCATTAGGTTATGGTATGTACAAGACTGATTTAGATGCGGAACCAATTGTTGTTGTATTTGTGGACATTGGGCATTCTGATACTCAAGTGACGGTTGCTGAATTTGAACAAGGGGAAATGAACATATTGGCCCATACTTATGATCAGAATTTGGGAGGCAGAGATTTTGATGAAGTGTTGTTTAAGCATTTCGCTGCACAATTTAAAAAGGAGTACAATATTGATGTTTACTCGAATGCTCGTGCTTGTATAAGGCTTAGAGCTTCTTGTGAGAAGTTAAAGAAAGTTCTGAGTGCCAATACTGAAGCTCCACTTAGTATTGAGTGCTTAATTGAAGATAAGGATGTTAAAGGAATTATAACAAGGAAAGAGTTTGAGGATCTGTCAAGCGAGTTGTTAGATAGGGTTGTCGTTCCTTGCATTAAGGCTGTCGATGAGTCTGGTATAAGCCTTGATAAAATATATACTATCGAGCTTGTTGGTTCTGGGTCCCGCATACCAGCTATTACAAAATTCTTAACTTCAATTTTTCAAAAAGAACCAACAAGAACACTAAATGCTAGTGAATGTGTTGTTAGAGGATGTGCTCTTCGTTGTGCGATGCTTAGCCCAACTCTTCAAGTTCGAGACTATGAGGTCTTTTCCTAATACTCTTATATAAACTTTTGCATTATATTGAGTCTGTATTCATACCCCATTCCGCGCTTCGGCGAGTGTTGAAAGCCGTAGTATTTGAAAGACTTTTTAACTTGATTTGATGCATCCTTAAGAAGCTTTAGTAAAAATTTAATCACATATACGATTTCCTATTGTTTGCAGGTTCATGATGTATTTCCTTATTCAATGTCACTTACAATAGATCAAGGTGAAAAAGAACCACTTGAGAGTACTTTATTACAAAAAGGCAACCATTTTCCTAGTAATTACAATCTTAAATATCATGGACGAACTCCATTGGAATTAAAAGTTTTTTACACCAACACGGCAGACCTCCCTGCTGGATTATCACCTAAAGTTGGCCATTTCTCAGTAAGTATTTCATATATGTATATATGGGCATTTGCACTTGCCTATATTCTGTCCATTCAGTTGTTGAGCTAATTGTGTAATATACTTTTAGACGACGGGCCCCTCATCTGGTGCTGAAAATGTGCCGGCCGTATTGAAGTTCCAGCTTAACAAACATGGAATATTCAAAATACAATCCGTGTCGGTAAGTAATGTCTCTTACCTAAATGTTAAATATGAATTAATTTGTTCTTCTTTGAGAAAATATGACTTTCATTCCAAAGCATTATGATATATTTCTCGATTGTGTTTATTGCTTCAGCTCCTAGATAAAACAAACCCTACACATAAGATTTATTGGGCTCACCCAGAAAAAATAGGGGCCAATAGCCGAGTGTTGAATCTTCAGTTTTCTGACGATTTAGATGTCACCGCTACAAAAGATGAGTTACTTAAAGCTCAAGAAAGAGAAAAGTTGCTGGCAGAGCAAGATAGAAAGGTGGAGCAACTTAAGGACCAAAGAAACACTCTCGAGTCTTTTGTTTATGACACTCGGAGCAAGGTACATCTTCACTAAAATCATCACAAAAAAAATTGTTTGACTTTTAAGTAATAATTAAAGTTACACTAAAACATGATCAAGTAGTTCAAAGCCTGGCAAATTTCTACCCATCATCATTATATTAAATATCTGTATTATGAAGCTCTTACAGCGATTAATTTTTTTTTCGTTAATTTAGATTTCGAGTGCCTACCGAAGCTTTGCCAGTGATACAGAGAAGAATGTAATCACTAAAAGTCTGCAAGAAACTGAAGATTGGCTATACGAAGACAGTGATGACGAATCTGATGAACATGACTATACTGGAAAACTCGATGATCTCAAAAAGGTATCTAGAAAATGCTACTTGCCAGCTGATTATCTTCTTGTGTTACAGCATGCACACACCTAATCACGTTCTTTTATGCAGTTATTAGGCCCAATTGAAAAGAGATACAAGGACGAAAAGGCTAGAGCAAATGCAACCAAAGAGCTGCTAACTCTTATTGCAAAATACCGTTCGGCCACAGATTCAACGCCCCCTAGGCTGAAACAGGAGGTATAATCTAGCATTTTTCTTCACACTTAACCACCTAAGAATCTAAGATGAAGATTTATATATCTTTCATTATTTCAGTTTAGATCTTCTTGATCTTTATTCGTTTGAGTAGTTGTGACATGAGAGTCGGTTCCTTAATGTCAAATTATGGATTTTCACTCGATCTTATTGACAGGTTAACAATTTTTGTGATGAAGCTGAGAAGTGGTTGAGTGACTATCAACAGCATGAATTTTTCAAGAATATGGACCCCGTGCAATGGTTATATATCGTTAAATCTAAAACTGAAGTATTTAAGAGGTTAGTTCCGAGTAATTGGTGTATGCTTGAGTTATACATTTGGGATTTGGTACTAATTAGAAGCATAAGCCGATGTTATTCCTCAATTTAGGTTACATTTTATGATGTCAATTTTTGCAGCAATTGCAAGTCCGTACTATTAAAACCTTCATCTCCCAAGCGCGATGGACCTTTGGACTCGGAACAAAAGAAGAATCCTGTGAACTCGGAACAAAGGAACAATCCTGTGGACTCGGAACAAAGGAACAGTCCTGTGGACTCGAAGCAAAGGAACAATCCTGTGGACTCAGAACAAAGGAACAATCCTGTGGACTCGGAGCAAAGGAATCATTCTGTGGACTCAGAACAAAAGAGCCATCCCGTCAACGCAGACCAAAAGGACCACCAGCTGGTGGACTCGAACAGAGGGGATCGACCCATGAATTCGAACCGGAATATTGACGGACCCATGAATCAGAACCGGAGTGGTGGATACACTAATTCGAACCAGATGGGTGGACACGTTTATACGTATGATTGGGTCTCGAGCCACGGGGCCGGACCCATGAGCGTGAGCCACGGGGCAGCGACCCATGGTCCCGAACCATGTGGCCCGACACATGGGCATGAACCGTGTGGCCCGACCCATGGTCCCGAACCAGTGGGACCCACTCATGGGCACGAACCATGAGGCCCGACCCATGGTCCAGAACCAGTGTGACCCACCCATGGTACCGAACTATTTGGCCCCATACATGGGCTGGAACGGTTGGAACCTACCCATGGCTTTGAACTCTTGTTACCGACCCATGTACTTTAGCAACTGGTTCCAATGGGACCAACCCGCGGGCCAGAACCAAACGAACCTACCCGTGGACTCAAATAACCAAGGGGACCAACCTTCGGCTCAAATCAATTGGACCAGCCCATGAACTCGGACAAAAGGGACCAGCCTCGCACGGGCTACCAAAGGGATTAGCAGGATGACAGGCAACTCGATCAATGGCGCAAAGATTGTATAAGGATCAAAGGCACAATATTTAAGTTTCATTCATAGTTGGTAACTTTAAATTATCATTCACGATCTTATTGGTTTATGTTTTGAAAACTTTATGTTGCATTGCAAGAAAACAATGTTTTGACGTATGGTTTTTCTTTTTTCTATGATAACGTTATTTTGTTACAAGGCATGCATCCATAGAAGCAGTAGTTGTATTTTATGTCACTATTTTTATACGCGTTTAGAAAGTATATATCATTCGATATGGACAAAGATAATTAAAATGCTTATGAATTACCTATGAAAATACTTCAAAATGTTGTGGACAACGACGATTTATTAAACAAAAGCATATGAAAAGTCATTATATTAAACTATTGATCAAGAACTAGTGGAGGTTCAGGTGCAAAAAGCTACTATAATTTATTGCCTTGTCAAACCTTTTTAACATCTACTAGTTTTTCTTGAATAATATTAAAACATACATCATTTTTGAAGTCAACTTTGTGGAACATTTGTATTTTCGCCGAAGATACTTAATCATTGCTAAATTTTTAATAGATGTGTTTTCTTTTGAAATTATCTATTCTCTTATAATTTTTTTAGTTAATAACCAGTGGGGTTGCTTGAGTTTTTTTAGAGCGATTCTTTTTATATATTTCCTAGTTTATAACTAAACTTATGATTTTATATACGTAGGTATTAAGCCCAAACATAAATTTAAACTAAACACTCTCAAAGCTAAGACGTGACCTAAATAGAAAAGAGTGTATTTTCGTTCTTAAAAGTTAAAATAATTTAAAATTGAGTAAAATGTTTCGCTTAAATTACCTTTTTAATTTTTTTTATTAAAAATGGTAATAGTATCAATTACTAAATTAATAAATTTAAATATTATTTAATCTTCTAATTTTAATCATTTTTATTTATCGCTCTAACTAAGATTAATAAATAAAAGACGAAGAAGTCTGGAGACGACTATTGGAATTCTAAAGAACTGCCACTTGATCATAAACTCGCCTTCCACCTTCCACCTTTTTTTCATTAACATTTCCTTCCTTCCTCAATTTCTCACACACACAGTTTATTCATTCATTCCATCAGGTATCATTACCTTCTTCTTCTTTTTTGTACATTTATCATACATTAGTCAGTGTTAATATATGCTTTGTTTTGCTACTGAATGATACAACTTTTGTGTATGTTTACGTTTACTTGAACAATCTGCATGTTATACTTAAATTAGGTTTTCACTTTTTTAGGTTTTGTATGCATGTGTACGTATATTTTTAAATGTTATTTAAGGGTTCAGAACATCTAAGTAAAAGACTCGCCTTCATAGGCGGGGTGGGTGGACATATATACTTGAGGCTGTCCCAATGAGAACCATCTATATAGTAAAAAAGTTTTGTTTTAATGGGTGTTTGAGATTGCTTATTTTTTCTGCTTAAAAATAACTACTTATCAAAAAATTACTTTTGGAACCGGTGTTTGGATTTGCTTAATTTATGAAAAATGCAATGTATTAGTAAAAACAATAATTTAGGTTAAATATGAGAGTAAAAAGTCATTTTAATTCAATATCAAGAAAACTACCACCAAATGCTTTTTTAAAAAACAGAAAAGCAGGGCAGTGTTTGGAATTATATTGGATAAAAAAATGTTTATCTTTAAAAAGCTTTTTGACAATCCGGAGTAGAACTTTCATTGGAATGTGAATTATCATCAATCGAAGTTGAAGAATCAATGAAATGTTTTTCGATTCAATTTCGCTTATCTTTTGAAGAAATATAGCATTTTAGCAATCCCAAACACCCACTTAAATAGTCTTTAAGGGCTTAACATTCAATGCATGCCCTTTGCCGTATCTAAAAAATAAAAAGTGCACACCTTTTATAAGCTTTTTGTAGGGAAAAACAGACTCGCCCTCCGTGGTAACCTAAACAGTAAAAAACATCATTTGTTTACCCGTTGATTTACTATATATGGGCTTTGCTTATTCTTTGTTCTTATTTGTTTGAACTTTTGAAGTGTTTGAATTGCTTATATATCTGTTTATTTTTCTTAATAAACATGTTGAGACATGGTTATAATTTCAATGTACTTGTATGCTATGAAAGTAATATTAACTTTTTACTATCATATCTAACCTAAAACCCAATTTAAAGGGATTATATTTGACAGTATTTGAAGGGAAGACTTTTATTTTTTTTGGTCTTATTGCATTTTATACAAAATAAGGAAATTTAAACAGTATTTCAGAAAGTGCTTATTTTTAAGCAGCATACAAGTGCTACTTTTTAAGTAGTCCCAAACACCCTCTATGACCTAATTGTGTTAGTTTGTAACAAATATATTTTCATTCTACTTTGTTTGTTGAATTAATTAGGTGTTGCTAGGGATCGTGACCGGTTTGGAATCTTTGAAGACTGAAGAGTATACCTGTGTTTTTGGAGAATTTTAGGATGAGTGTAATTGGATTTGATATTGGGAATGTGAATTGTGTTATTGCTGCTGCAAAGCGCGGTGGCATTGATGTGTTATTGAATGATGAAGCGAAACGTGAGTCGCCTGCTGTGGTGTCATTTGGTGATAAGCAGAGGTTTTTGGGATCCGCAGGGGCTGCATTTGCTACTGCGAATCCAAAGTCAACTATTTCTCAAATTAAGAGGTTGATTGGAAGGCAGTATAAGGAACCAAGCGTGCAGGAAGAGCTCAAGTTGTTACCTTTTGTGACTAGTGAAGGTCCTCGTGGTGGTATTTTGATCGAGTTGGAGTATATGAAAGAGAAGTTGACGTTTACGCCTGTGGAGATTTTGGGGATGTTGTTTAAACATCTTAAGCAAATAGCTGAGAAAAATCTTGAATCTGCTGTTTTAGACTGCGTTATTGGGATTCCGTCGTATTTTACTGACTTGCAAAGGCGTGAGTACCTTGATGCTTCATATATTGCTGGTTTGAATACTTTGATGTTGATGCATGATGGTACTGCTATTGCATTAGGCTATGGTATGTACAAGACTGACTTATCCAATAAAGGACCCACTATCGTTGTATTTGTGGATATTGGGCACTGTGACACGCAGGTGACTGTTGCTGCTTTTGAACAAGGGGGAATGAAAGTATTGTCCCATGCTTCTGACCCAAATTTGGGAGGAAGAGATTTTGATGAAGTTTTATTTAAACACTTTGCTGATAAGTTTAAAGAGCAATACAACATTGATGTTTACTCGAATCCTCGTGCTTGTATAAGGCTTAGAGCTTCTTGTGAGAAGTTAAAGAAAGTTCTGAGTGCTAATACAGAAGCTCCACTTAGTATTGAGTGTCTAATTGAAGATAAAGATGTTAGAGGAATCATAACAAGGGAAGAGTTTGAAAATCTGTCTCGGGAGTTGTTAGAAAGGGTTGGTCATCCTTGTATTAAGGCAGTTAATGAGTCTGGTATAAATCTTAAGAAGATATATACTATCGAGCTTGTTGGATCTGGGTCCCGTGTACCAGCTATTACGAAAATTTTAACTGCACTTTTTCATAAAGAACCAACAAGAACACTAAATGCTAGTGAATGTGTTGCAAGAGGATGTGCCCTTCGTTGTGCAATGCTTAGCCCAACTCAACAAGTTCGAGACTATGAGGTGATTCCCTACTATTCTTTTGCTATATCTGGATGCATGTCTGTTCGTTTCTATAGACTTATTTGTGAGATAATATATAAAATCATCTGATAAAGTTATTATATAATGACCTTTGGCTTAAGTTATTTAATCTTCCTGTTGAGTTTGTATGCATATTTGACGAATGCTGAAAGCTGGTGCATTGAAAGACGTTATAACTTTATCATATATTGAGTGGTGGATTTGTTGTCTTCACAGTACATGACACAATTATAATTCAGTTAGAGTATGTATTTGTTAGGGAAAATAAATCATAAGTGTACTTTTGTCTATGGGCCGTTAAGAAAGAGTTTCATCTCCAAAACTGAAAAAAGAAAAACGTGAACTCTGTTTCCTGCTTCTTTGAGACAAAACCTTATTTGACAAGCTTTTTGTGTGCTACCTAAAGAGCTTTATGACAAGCTTTTTGTGTGCTACCTAAAGAGCTTTATGACAAGCTTTTTAGGTTAAATATTTTTGTAATGTTAAATATTTCTTTGCAGGTTCAGGATTGTTTTCCTTACTCAATAGGGGCCCGTTTAGATGAAGGTGACAACATAAAATACCGTACCATTACTGCCATTCCAAAATGCAGTCCATTTCCAGTTAGTGAGACCTTTACACATATTGCAGACACTACATTCTGTTTTCACATCTCCTACATCAACGAAACAGACTTGCCTGCTGGAGTATCACCTAAAGTAGGTCATTTCATGGTAAGAATTTTGATATGTTTGTGCGCTCTTGCAAGTAATAATATTGTCGATTCATACCTTGAGTTAATTGTTAGATGTTCTTTTAGATGGGTCCATCTCACACATCTGGTGCAGAAAAAGCGAAGGTCCTAGTTAAAGTGGTGCTTAACAAGCATGGAATTTTTGAAATAACTTTTGCAACAGTAAGTATTGCTTGTTTTTTCAACTGATGAACAAGGATTAGTTAGTCGCGTTTAGGAACTTTCTTCAAGTAAAGCATTATGAAATCGCAATTGTGTTTATGACTTGAAGGTTTTAGAAGATGAGCGCCCTTCACATAAGAATGTTCGCTTACACTCGAAAAAGACTCTGGCCAACAAACGTACTTCGAATATTGCATTTTCTGATAATTTAGATGCCGCCACAACAAAAGATGAGCTAGTTAAAGCTCAAGTAAGAGAACAGAAGTTGCTAGAGCAAGATAAAAAGGTGGAGCAAACTAAGGACCAAAGAAACACGCTCGAGTCTTTTGTCTATGACACTCGTAGCAAGGTACTGCTTTTATCAAAATAATTACAATAATGTTTGATTGCATTGCATACAATGTGACATATTTTGTGTGATATAGCTTCAAAATGCCTACAAGAAGTTTGTCACAGAGTTAGAGAATGAGGGAATCACTAAAAGTCTGCAAGAAACTGAAGACTGGCTATATGAAGACAGTGATGATGAATGTGATGAACAAATCTATACTGGAAAACTCGAGGATCTTAAAAAGGTGTGCAGAAAATGCTACTACTTTATTTTCATAACTTTTCTGGTATACACACATCTAATTTTGCTTAATTATGTAGTTAATAGAACCAATTGAGAATAGATACAAGGGTGAAAAGAAAGTGCAAGCAACAAAACCTCTCCTAGCAATGATTGAAGAAAATCGTTTGGTTGCTGATTCACTTCCCCTCGAAAACAAAATGCAGGTAGAGTATATACCCTTTTCTCTCATTCTGTACCAATGTATGCATAAAAATGATTACTCCCCTCATCCGATATAACCGAGATGTAAGGTCTTGTTTATTACCGTAATATGTATACTGTATCGTGTTTTATCACAACTATGTCTGAGATTTCTGTAATAAAGCTTTCTATTATTGGATACGATAAAAGGCGTCCAAAGGCCATTCTTTGAGAACTTATGATAATATTAGTCAGCTTTTGAGCAGTTATATTCATTCTTTCTGGCAGCTTATAAATGCATGCACGGAAGCTGAACAGTATTTGAGTGGTCACCCTCCCGAAAACTACGATCCGATAGGCTGGTCCAATTTCATTAAGAAAACCATGGGTACATTTAAGAGGTTAGTTTCAGCGAGTTATCTGATTGATATTGCTTTCACTTTGAGATTGATGGTAATCAATATAATTACCTTGTGTCACTAATGTGAATTAAATCGTAAGCTCTTTGCACGAAGTTGCACATGGGTGGGAGGCTGGGAGATAAGTTAAAACATGTTTGGGTCAAAATGGTTTGGGTCGGCCTTTCAACCTGTAGTAACGCGATTATGAAACCTTGTTGTTAGAAGGAGCCTGTTTTTTATAGGGGAATCCCTCTGCTTGACCCATTTGACCCATTAAAAATGTTAAGCTTACCCAAACGGAAGAAAAACGGTTCAAACTTATTACCTCTACTTTTCACGGTACCTTCTACTTGTGCTGTCTATTTCTTCAGGATGTGTGAAGAAGCAATCCGGCCCAAACTTTCAATCCCAAAGCCTGTTGAACCAGTTTACAACAAAATAAAGGATGAAAATAAAGCGCAAGCAACAAAAACTCTCCTATCAATGATTGAAGAATATTATTGTGTTGCTGATTCACTTCCCCATGAAAACAAAATGAAGGTAGAATCTATACCCCTTTTTCTCATTCTGTACCACTTTATGCATAGAAATGAATACTCACCCATATAACCAATCTGCATCGTATCTTATCACAACTCTTTCTGAGATTACTGTGGCAAAACTTTTTCTATTTTGGGATATGATACGAGGTGCTCAAAGGCCATTTTTTGAGAACTTATGATAATATTAGTCAGCATTTGAGCAGTTATATTCATTCTTTCTGGCAGCTTATAAATGCATGCACGGAAGTTGAACAGTATTTGAGTGGTCTCTCTCCCGACAACTTTGACCAGATAAGCTGGTCCAATCACATTAATGATACCATGGGTAAATTTAACAGGTTAGTTTCAGTTAATTCTCTGATTGATAATTCTTTCAATTTTAGATTGATAATAATCAACTTATTTAACTTGTGCTAATGTGAATTATACCATATGAAACTCACGCAAATTTGCCTTCAACTGACCACATGTACGATTTTAAATTGAAAATCTTTAGCTTTCTTCCAGAAGTTGCAAAATGGGTTTGGGTCAAAATTACAAACCTTCTTGTTAGAGAAAGTTGTTTACATGTTTTTTTTATGCAAAACACTTTAGGATATTCTAATCATTTGACCCATCCTCGACCTATAATCCATTTGGCACATCAAGAAAAAAAGCTTTACCTAAATCAAACCATTTGCACATAATGGGTCGATATTATTACCAGTACTTTTCACCTTACCTTCTACTTGTGCTGTCTATTTCATCAGACGCTGCGAAGAAGCAATACATTATGAAACTTCATCACCAGAGCACCCTGAAACCCTGGAATCGGACCGAAGTTGCAACAACGTGGACTCGCAAACAGAAATCCCCAAGGACAAGAAACAAACAGGAAAATCCGTAGACGGGAACCGAACAGGAAATTCCATGGATGGGAACCGAACGGGCAAACCCGTGGAGAGGAACCAAACGGGCAAACCCGTGGAGAGTGATGGGAACCGAACGGGCAAACCCGTAGAGAGGAACCAAACGGGCAAACCCGTGGAGAGGAACCAAACGGGCAAAGCTGTGGAGAGGAACCAAACAAGCAAACTTGTGAAACAGGACCAAACAGGCAAACCCGTGAAACAGGACCAAACAGGCAAACCCGTGAAACCGGACCAATCAAGAAAACCCGTGGATGTGAGCCAAGACCAAACAAGCAAGCCCGTGAAACAGGACCAACCTGTGAAAACGGACCAAACAAGCAAACCTGTGAACGTGGGCCAAGCTGACGAACCTATTGACTCGGAACAGATGGACATACCTGATCCCATGCAGATCGATGGAGGGTGCATACCTCTTTAGATTTGTGGTAACTTGACCTATATTGTCAACTTCCACCATTTTACCAAAAGAAACAAGAACAAGAATGATACTTATTCGAGATTTTCAGATGTGAAAATCAAACTCTTATGCTAGTTATTGCTTTCATGGTCTTTAGTTTTTGTTTTTAAAACTTGAAGTTGCATCCCCTTTCTGCAATTACTCTACGTTCATATAATGCTACTTATTGATTTTGAATGATTAACTGTTTTTGGAATATAACTCTTGTGTTTCTTTTGTTACCTTCAACTAATTAAAGTTCCATTTCCGTATTTTTAACATGATTTGATTATTAATATGCTGTAATACTGTCTTCATGAACTATTTACAATTTACTGGAAACATGTTCGCGTAAAATACAGACATTATGTTAATTGGTATCCTTTATACTTGAGTACAGACCCCTTTAGTCACTTGCTCGATCCATTGTATCCTTTTTACGTGCCTCAGCTAATTCCAATTCACAAACCACCACAAGTGCCTAGTAAATGAATTTACATCATGATAAGGTAGGCAAAAACATACAAATTAGCTTAAAGTATAACTTCATAACCCGCGGTTACATTTCAAATCTAACACTGTACTGAGTGCTGACCACGTAACTACTCATATGAACCGTCCATGTTCCTAGGATATCGACACATATGAAACGTTGGGTGAAGTATTAAGTACAAACATTTCAACACATGCATCAGCAAAAAAATGCATGGGCTCATTTTAGCTGGAGATAGACAGGGAAACTACCTCTCAATAATGCATCGGTCGGTTCTCCCGTGTCCAGATCCTTGTTAAGCTCATCCATGTCGTGAACTGTCAAACCCTGAATAAATCAAGAGCGTATTTGTGAGAATTGAGAAACCACATGTATGATAAAAAGAGCACCTACAGCTTCTGAAATTAGAAAGATACTAGTAATTTCTTAACTTCATGGCCACCAATAAAAAAACAAAACCATTTACTCCTATAATGCTGAGAATTCATATTTTGGCTAATGGCAAACACTTCAATGTGGTATGACTAATGGCATGAATATGAACCTCTGATGAATATTATTACTAGTAGAAGTTTATATGAGGCTAGGATAAGGGAAAATTGTTGTATTGCTGAGATGATTGGTAATGATGGATGGAAGTGGCCAATGGACTGGTAATTTACTCAGATTTTTCTTCCAAAATTTCAAAATGATAGAGATGATAGTGTTAAATGGAACTTATCAACGCGGCTTCGAAATTTTTCTAGTTCGATGCAACATGTTGCAAAGACTGAACAAATAGTATCAAGAGAAAATAGACTGCTAAAGAGTTATGTGTCCCCCATCCCTATGATTCGCAACTAATCATAAAGCTCAATAACTGATCAAGGACTAAAAAGGGGGGTTAATCAAATACTTTTGGGGGCAATTGTATCAGTGGAACAATAAACTTTTGGTTTCATGATCTTTAATTACTGTTTTTAAAACTTGATGGTGCCATTGTTCTTTGTGAGGGCCCTGGATTCTTGTATGCTGTTTGATACTTCTGAATTACGTACCTCTTTTGGGTATAACTAGAGGTTCAGCTATATATTCCATTATTGTGTTTGATTCGATTGGGAATACTGCCATACTAGATCACGTTTTTCTTTATTCTTTTTGAATTCTTCATGTTTATTGGAAATATGATCACAAGGAATACAAAAATATGATGCAATCATTGATGGGCATGAATGATTGTATCCGAATCCAAATATATAATTTGTTAACAAATTGAGTAATTGACTTTGATCTTCTTTCATTCCTTCAAACGAGTTTCTTTGTTTACTTCCCATTTATCCAAACGCTTCATAGCTATTTCCACCTGATTTTTGACAATTTTCCACCAAGAATGAGCTTAGTTTTCCCCACGGTTTTAGAAATACCGAAAAGAAGCTGTACTTTTTACTTAGCTTGACAAAGTTACCTCTTTATTCCAATCTGTACGAAACGTCGACCATAGTAAAATGAGGGTCTGCATTCCGGTTCCTCCAATCATTCCAGACCATATACCCTATAAGATACATTCGATGAGCTTATTTGTGTAATGGTCATACTTGGTGTCTTTTTATTAAAAACAAAGTAGTTCATTATATATGTTTATAAAAGGTACCTTGACTCCAAGGTCGAAATAGATGCCTAGGAGAAGTCCAAGGGGAATACCAACAAAATAATAGCATCCGATGTTCACATATGCCACATAAGCTTGCCATCCGCACCCGACAGCCACACCTTTTGATTCATATATTCATGATCACCTCAGTATTCACAAGTGTACATGATATTAATTAGCATACGTATTTTGATAAGATTAATGTAGTACCTGATAAAACAGGTTGTATGCCGTTGAGAATGATGGTTATAACCAACAATGGGCAAAGGTCAGAGACTTCATTAGCAACTGTTTCACCAGGTGTGAATGCGTAGCTAATAACATCTCTCACCGATAAAATGATTATTGATTCTACTACCGCGATGATAAAAGAGACACTAGTCACCATCCAAACCGAAAATGCTGCAGCTTTTGGGTTCCCTGCTCCAAGCTCATTTCCGACTCTAACACTATATTTTCAAAATCATGCATTTGTTACCCGAAACCTTATATAAAAATATTACAAACAAAATATTGTGACATTCAAGCCTAACTTAATGAGAAAACCAACCTAGCAGCTGCATTGAACCCAACTGACACCATGAACACTAGCCCTTGGACACCCATGCTGCATAAATTCATTACAAATAACAAAAATAAATATTATAAATATGGTCTAATGAAATGTAACAAGGCTCTAGTTGTCACTGATTCAGACCCATTCAACATGTGCCACCGGAAACATTTATATAGTTTCGGTTCATTTCAAATGGGTCCAAAAAGGTAACATGATCACACCAGACACATGGAACATGATTAATAAGCCTTACCAGACTGAGAGTGCATCTAATGCTAGCTCAGGGTTCTCGAGCAGCCCGGCAATCAACACTAGTATTTGAAAATACCACGTTTCTAAACACAACATTACGGCTGACCCACTTGACAACTTTACAAACTCCCAAAGCCCACCGAATGCCTTTGAGTTAAACCCGGTCCACGTGTCTTTACATCTATCACTCATCAAAATGTACGTGAACTGGCCCGCCACTCACTACAAGAAACAGGAGAACAGGTAAAATTACCTATGAAAATACTTGAAAATGTTGTGGACAACGACGATTCATTAAACAAAAGCGTATGAAGAGTCATTATATTAAACTATTGATTAAGAACTAGTGGAGGTGCAAAAAGCTATAATTTATTGCTTTGTGAAACCTTGTTTAACATCTACTAGTTTTTGTGAATAATATTAAAAATACATAAGTTTTGAAGTCAACTTTGTGGAACATTTGTATTTTCGCAGAAGATACTCAATTTATTGCTAATTTTTTAATAGATATGTTTTCTTTACTCTTTAGAAATTATCTATTTTCTTATAATTTTTTCAGTTATTAACCAGTGGGGTGTTAGAGTTTTTTTAGAGCGATTCTTTTTATATATTTCCTAGTTTACAACTTATTTTATATACGTAATTTTTAAGCCCAAACATAAATTTAAACTAAACACTCTCTAAGCTAAGACGTGACCTAAATAGAGATTATATATTTACTACTTATAATAGAAAAGAGTGTATTTTCGTTCTTGAAAGTTAAAATAGTTTAAAATTGAGTAAAATGTTTCGCTTAAATTACCTTTTTAATTACATAAAATAGCAAGTTTTAAATAATTTTTTTTATTAAAAATGGTAATAATATCAATTACTAAAATAATAATTTAAATATTATTTAATCTTCAAATTTTTATATTTTTTATTTATCGCTCTAACTAATTAAGATTAATAAATAAAAGACGAAGAAGTCTTGGAGACGACTATTGGAATTCTAAAGAACGAACTGCCACTTGATCATAAACTCGCCTTCCACCTTCCCTTTTTTCATTAACATTTCCTTCCGTCCTTCCTCAATATTACACACACACACACACATAGTTTATTCGTTCATTCCATCAGGTATGATATGATGATCATTAACTTATTCTTTATTCTACATTATTCAGTGTTAGTATTCTGATTATTTATCATTCTAGCTATATATATATATATGTTTTTTTGCTACTGAATGATATAACTTTTTGTATGTTTATGTGTACTTGAACAATCTGCATTTTATACTTAATTTAGGTTTTCACTTTTGTAGGGTTGGTATGCATGTGTATGTATATTTTTAGATGTTATTTAAGGGTCGGAACATCTAAGGGGTGTTTGTTTTGGCTTATATGGTGGCTTATGGCTTATTTGGTTTTCGGCTTATGTTTCATAAGCTCATTTTTTGTGGCTTATTTCAAAACTTTTTGGCTTATAAAACTTATTATGATATGATAAGCTTATATAAGCCGAAAACTTTCAAAAAATAAGCAATAAGACTCCTATATATAAGCCAAAACAAACACCCATAAGTCAAAGACTTGACTTAGAGGTGGGGTGGACATACTTGAGGCTGTCCCAATGAGAACCATCTATAGAGTAAAAAAGTTAAGTTTTAGTGGGTGCTTGAGGTTGGTTTGCTTTTTTTTTTTTTTTTTTTTTTTTTTTTTTTTTTTTTTTTTTTTTTTTTTTTTTTCCCTAAAAATAAGTACTTATAAAACAAGTACTTTTGGAACCTGTGTTTGGATTTGTTTATTTTATAAAAAACGCATATATTTGTTAAAATAATAATTTTAATACAATATGAATTTCAATCAAGTTCTTTTATAAAAGGTTTTAGAATATTAAATATGAGAGTAAAAAGTCATTTGAATTCAATATCAAAAAACTACCACCAAATATGCAGTTGCTTATGAAAAACTGCTTTTTTGCTTTTTAGCAGTGTTTGGATGAAAAAAAAATGCTTTTCTGCTTAAAATAAATAAATAAATAAATAAATAAATAACAGTAATATGAGCAATATAATCCCAAACACCCTCCTAAAGAGTCTTTTTAAGGTTTAACATTCAATGCAAGCCCTTTGCCGTTGCTAAAACATAAAAAGTGCACACCCTTCATTTGTTTCACCGTTGATGTACTATGAGATTTGTTTATTATTTGGGTTATTTGTTTGAAGTGTTTGAATCATCCAAACTCCCGCTTATCTATTTATTTTGGGGCCCTATAAGTAATTCGTGATAAACACGCCGAGATATGGTTATTTCATGGGGCCCTATAAGTAATTCTTGATAAACACGCCGAGATATGGTTATTTCACTGTACTTTGTATGCAATGAAACTAATATTTACTTTTTACTATCATATCTTACCTAAAATCCAATTTAAAGGGATTGGATTTGAAATTATTTGAAGGGAAGACTTATTTGTATGGTCTTATACTCTTATTGCATTTTAGACAAAATAAGGAAATTTATATATAAAAAAATAATAATAAAATAAAAAATAAATCAAAAAGTGCTTATTTTTAAGTGGCATATAAGTAGAAGCAAAAACAGAAAAATAATATATCCCAAACGCCCTCTATGATCTAAGTATTATTGCTTGTAACAAACTAACAAATATGTTTTCATCATCCTATATTGCTTTTTGTGTCTTATTTAGGAAAGAAGGTTTTTAGTTGTCATAATTTATGAATTTACTTTGCTTGTTGTTTGATTACTTTGCTTGTTTGAATAAATTAGGTGTTGGTAGGGCTCCGTGACCGGTTTGAATCTTTGAAGAGTATACCTGTGTTTTTGGAGAATTCAAGGATGAGTGTAATTGGATTTGATATTGGGAATGTGAATTGTGTTATTGCTGCTGCAAAGCGTGGTGGCATTGATGTATTACTGAATGATGAAGCGAAACGTGAGACGCCTGCTGTGGTGTCATTTGGTGATAAGCAGAGGTTTTTGGGATCCGCAGGGGCTGCATTTGCCACTGCGAATCCAAAATCTACTATTTCTCAAATTAAGAGGTTGATTGGAAGGCAGTATAAGGAGCCAAGTATGCAGGAAGAGCTCATGTTGCTACCTTTTGTGACAAGTGAAGGTCCTCGTGGTGGTATTTTGATCGAGTTGGAGTATATGAAAGAGAAAATGACGTTTATGCCTGTGGAGATTTTGGGGATGTTGTTTAAACATCTTAAGCAAATAGCTGAGAAAAATCTTGAATCTGCTGTTGTAGACTGCGTTATTGGGATTCCGTCGTATTTTACGGACTTGCAAAGGCGTGAGTATCTTGATGCTGCAACTGTTGCTGGTTTAAAACCTTTGAGGTTGATGCATGATGGCACTGCCATTGCATTAGGGTATGGTATGTATAAGACTGATTTATCTGATGACCGACCAACTATTGTTGTGTTTGTGGACATTGGTCATTGTGACACTCAGGTAACGGTTGCAGCTTTTAAACAAGGCCAAATGAAAATATTGGCCCATTCTTTTGATAATAACTTGGGAGGTAGAGACTTTGATGAAGTCATATTCAAACATTTTGCTGCACAATTCGAAGAGAAATACAAGATTGATGTTTCCTCCAATGCCCGTGCTTCTATAAGGCTTAGAGCATCGTGTGAGAAGGTGAAGAAAGTTTTGAGTGCCAATACAGAAGCTCCTCTTAATATTGAATGTTTAATTGAAGATAAAGATGTTAGAGGTATCATAACGAGGGAAGAGTTTGAGAATCTGTCACAGCAGTTGTTAGGAAGGGTTACAATTCCTTGTCTTAAGGCTATAGAGGACTCTCATATAAGTGTTGATAAGATATATACAATTGAGCTTGTTGGTTCTGGGTCCCGCATACCAGCTATTACAAAAATGTTAACTTTGCTTTTTCAGAAAGAACCAACAAGAACACTGAATGCAAGTGAATGTGTTGCAAGAGGATGTGCTCTTCGTTGCGCAATGCTTAGCCCAACTCAGGAGAGATAATGTAAGCAAAAACGGTCATGTGATTTTTTTTTTTTTTTCATCAGAAATGTTACCCTAGTATCTCACAAATATGCCTATCGAAAACAACATGAACATAATGCCAAGATTAGCCAAAAAAAAAAAAAAAAAAAAAAAAAAAGTACAAGAAAAATACTTATAGTCTTGTTAACTTTGA